>CM051829.1:74045168-74123308 GCA_028451465.1 Erethizon dorsatum | reverse complement strand
AACACACATAATGTTTTTTGTGATGCATCTATTTTTGCCAGTTTCAGCGTTCTGGTGTCAGCGATGAGTGTGACGCCAATGTGTGCGTGGCCGCCGGTGATGGAGAACTGGATTGAACAGTAGCCCCTCAGTATAAGACGGCTCTGAGGATTCTCCTGTGGGACTTTCTGTGGCCTTGTGCATTCATTTTTTATTGTTTGAGTCTAGACCGGACATGGACTTAATGTGTCATGGAGCAGGTGTACTTTTAATTTCACGAGAAGCTGCCAGACAGTTTTCCAGAACGGATGCACTGCCTTACTCTGTGAGCAGCAACAAGACACATGGTTGTTCAAATTCGTGTGAGTAAGAGGCTTTTCACTGCCCTTAACACTCCCACATTCTGGCGGATGTGTAATAGTTTATCACGGTATTTTAAGTCGTGTTTCCTGGGTCAGCAGTGCTGTGGAGACTCCTCTCTCACCTTGTGACCATGAAAATCTCCTCGTTTGTGAAAAGACCCTCCTCCTGTGACTTATGAACTTTCAATTTCTTCGTAATTTTCTTTCAGCTTTTTACATAACATACATTTATATTTATCGAACAGTTCAGTAGCGAGTAGGGAGAATTTCCACATATCCCAAGCACACTTTCACCTCCGCTTGGCATCTTACATTAGGATGGTGCGTTTGTCCCAAGTCATGCACACATACACCATTACACAAAGTCCGTACTTTATGCAGATTTCCTGGTTTTCCTAGTGTTCGTATCTGTTCCGGATCCCATCAAAGTCACTCCATTGCACCAGTTGTCCTGTGTCCTTAGACTCCTTCTGACTGTCACGCTTTCTCAGACTTTCCTTGTGTTTGATGACCTCGAAAACTCTGAGCTGTACCGGGCGAGAACCTGGTAGCTTGTCCCTGGCTTGCCATTTGCGTGATCCTTTTCTCCTCACTAGAATGGAATTGTAGATTTGGGATGGTAAAGGGCCACTGTCATCACATTGTACGACAGACACCTACTGTCAACAGGGCTTCTCATCATGCACGTTGATCTTGGTCATCTGGCTGTGAAATTTCCTTCCCTGGGAAACTGACAGTGGGAGGCGGCAGATGCGACATTTTCTGGGACACCTCTTACAGCAAGGAAACTTGTAGGTTTCCGTAGTGTAGTGGTTATCACGTTCGCCTCACACGCGAAAGGTCCCCGGTTCGAAACCGGGCGGAAACACTTTACATTTCAGGCAGCCCATGGGCTGTGCTTTTGCAGTACCTGCACATTGAAGCACCACTGCCTAAAACTTGCTTTTTTTCCCCCTGCTGGAAACAATCTGTTCTGTCATGAGGATGACTGTTTACCCAAGGATGATCACAAAATGCAGCCTGGGCGTCTGGAGGGACGTGGACGAGGTAAGGGTACCAGCAGGGGTAGCAGCAGGCGCTAGTGGGAACCCAGTCACTCAGCACCGTGCACTGCTCTCTGGGAGATGCTGAGCTTGGTCTGATCGTTGAGTGTTGAGGTACAGGGTGGCGTGGGACGATGACAGGAACTCACTGCTGTGTTCCTCCTCAGCACATGGGACCCTCAGAGGCACGAGGCGTTGCCCTGGGAATTGGAAACTGACTAGAGGAACAGTCGTGTTGGGGCTTAGGAAGAGGTTTGGGAACAAATGCACAGCTTGCTGATGTCCATACATGAAATCTGCAGTAGTGTTGGCCAGAGCCGGTGTGTCTTGGATCTGGGCACACGGGGCCAAAGTTTGCAAGGTCAGTGTGAAGGCTGATTTGCTCATGGAGCTCAAGTGTGTTTGTGACTTGGCCTGGACTTAGCTTGGCTCCTCAGCAAGAGGACCAATATTCAGTGTCACAGCTCCTGTCCTTCAAAAAGTCATAGTAACTCCCCAGCAAGACAAGTAACCTCTCAGGGAGAAAAGCAAGATTACGTGTCTCAGCTCCTCACTTTCAAAATAGCAAAATGACTCCCAGACACAGCATCTTCAGCAGCACTCCAGGTCCTTCTATTTCAGCTTCATCTCCCAGAGAAAATTGGGGAAAAACCCTCTCCACTAGATGAACTTCACTAAAAGAAAAACCTTTCAATGTTTCAACCATCAATATTTCTTGCAAATATCCTACTTCGTATACACCCAATACATCGAAGCTTAGTAAAGTAGGGAATTGGTTTTTCCCAAACCATTAGACATTGATGCCAGGCATTATTTAGCTTTTAAATCACATATCCCTTCTAATGTTTTTATGTATGTTAAAAAGCAGGCACATGACATTGTTACAATGATTGCAGGGCTCATCCTTTATTCTCTCATGCAAATAAAACAGAACAGGGCTGATATAGTTCAGTGGCATAAGCACCTGCCTGGCAAGCCTGAGGTCCTGAGTTTGACTCCTGGTACCCACATATTAAAAAACAAAGCAAAAACACAGAACAAAAAACTGCAAAAGATTAATTCCTATGGACCAAAACTTGTTTCTTTGTTGCTTCTATTTTGAGTCTGTTGTTTTCCCCCTTCTTGTTCTGGTTCTATTTCTGATTTCTTTCCTGGATTAGAATTTTACTTACCTACAAATCAGGTCACTTCTCAGGACACTAATGCAACCCTTGGAGGTCGACAGCTGAAGATCTTAGATCAGAAAGGAAGGGCTTGGATGAATTTCTGGTGTTTTCTATAGGGATTTGTTATTAAGTTATAAAGAGCATTTCTTCCAAGTCGAATGTGTGATCGGGTTAGATATTTTGATATTTATAGCTTTGTCTTCTACACGTTTCCTATAAACCCTTTAATTTAGGATCTGGGATGTAGCTCAGTGGTAGAGCACTTGCTTTGCATGTGGGAGACCCTGGGTTCAGTCCACAGAAGCACAGAACAAAATTCTATAGGCAGCTAAGATACATAGAAATTAATATACAGTCAGAGAAGGATTGGGCCCTCAAGGTAGTCAGCACACAAAAAATAAAGACAACAGGATCATGGCTGGAGACAAATCTAAAGAGAACAAAAGACTCGGAAAAGCAAGCAATAGCAAGGTGTGCGTCCCTCCCTAGAGAGAAGTGGCAATTTGAGATTACACTGTAATTAGCACCACTGGGTCCAGTGGGCCCAGACAGGCATCAGGGACATAGGTTGGGTGACCAGAACATCTGGATGCGTACTCCCCTCTCTTCCCCAAAATGCTTTTGTTCTTCCCTGTACCTTTGCTAGGTGACTCGTTTCCCTTTTGGGTCACTGTTAGCTAAGCAGCTTTGCCTGTGGTCCTAGATTGATTGTAGTGAGACCCATGTTGTATCCCCACTGTGATTTTGCTGTATGAATTACCCCTGACAAAGGGCCTCGTGGACCACCCATTCAGGACCCCTCCTGGAAATCCCTCTTCCTCTTATTTCCACTAAAACTTCTAACTTCCCCCTTTGGTTCTCAGCTTCATCCCTCCATGGTGTGAGACCACAAACTCGGCACGCTTGCTATCCAATACGTTGGAAGTTATATTTCTCCTATATCCAAAACAATAGCTTTACTTTGGATATCTTTGGTAGGAAAAGCCTCTTTGAGAAAAGTTATCTTTCTCTAAAACAATGAAGATGTAAGTGGGTGTGGTTAAATCTTGCATTGGGAGGCTGCACCTGTAATCCCAGCTCTTGGGAGGCTGAGGCAGGAGGATCACCCCGAGTTGGAGGCCAGCCTAGTGAGCTCAGGGTCAGCCTGAACTACAAAGTGAGACCCTGTCTCAAGGCTTCCCCTGCCCCAAAAATGAAGATGTATGTTCTCCCACCAGGCAAAGAACCACAACCAGCTGTGGTGCTTGAGGAGGGCAAAAGGAATGTGGAGTGAGTGGTGCAAGAAGGTAGTTACCAATTAACAGACACAAGCATGAATCCAGTTGCAGAAACAAGCATGCACCAGTTAAGAGTATGTCGTCCTCATTTTATTTTATTTTATTTTTATTTTATTTTATTTTATTTTATTTGGGTATATACACACATATACACCCAAACAAAACAAAATACATGGAATCATTTTTTTCTTCTTTCCTATTCCTTATGAAGTTTACTTTTTTAGTATTTATTTATAGCGTGTAAAGAGATCTAGAAGAGTGAACATATCAGTGCAGGACTTCGCATCGTGTACCTACGCGCAGCTGTGTCCTCATGTTAGAAAGAGGTTGGCTTTGGAGTGTGGTTATAAAGAGTGGGCATGAGTGTCAAGTTGCCAAGGAGCGGACTGCTAATTTAGCCTCTCTGTGAGCAGCAAGATAGGACGGTAGGTCTCATTGAGTTTCGAGAGATATTATCAGGAAAAACACAAATGCACTTTGCATGTAAACTGACAAAATCATGCCTGACACCTGCAGCTTCCCCACTCGTCCCTGGGTGGACTCGAACCACCAACCTTTCGTTAACAGCCGAAAGCGCTAACCATTGCACCACAGAGACGCGAGAGTGAAATTCTTCCTATGGTCAGAGGGAGCCTAGTACAGCTGCAGTCCGTTGCCTGCTTTTTGCAGGACGACTATGCAGGCTCCGAGCCTGGGAGCCAGACTCCGCGTCGTGTTCCTCGCGGTAGAAACCTGTGCACTGAGAGAGGGATTCAGAAGCTAGAAGGGCAGCAGAACGGCCTCCCTCCACCCGCCTTCCTGCCTTCCGCCTTCGGCCGGCTTTGCCTCTCCCCTGCCTCGGAGCCTGTGGTTGCAGCTGAGGCTTTGGCTGTGGCGAGCGTGAGGCTTGGGCTCCGCTTCTCCATTTCTCGGAAACTTTGGAGCCTGCACGTTCAACTTGCACGAGTGGTGGCTCCATCTAGCGTCGCATTAGCGCCTGTTCCTCAGAGGGTTGAGGGTGACAGACCCGCGAGTTTCTGTGGCGCTAGCGGTTAGTGCCTTGGTTCCTCCTCGAGAGGTCGGTAGTTCGACTCCCCTCGGGCATGAGCGCTGTGGGGTAGCAAAGGGCGCCATTTTCTGATCATCTCGTGTCACGGGTGACCACCGGCTACTACTCTGTAAAAGCGTTCAGTGCTTTCTTTTCTTGACCGCAGGGCAGGCAGATCTGTTTTGGTTTCTTTGTTTTCCCACGCTAATGCTGGTCATTCTCTGCTCTACGCGGTGGTGACTCTTTCCATATCTCTGGATTTTCTTTCTGTCCATCTTTCCCATCACGGGAGCTTGTCCTGTGAACTCTGGCTGCCTCGCTCTCCAATCCAGTCATCCTCGGGTCCCCTCCTGGTGCTGAGCTGGGATCTGTCTGCGGGCAGTGAGCCCAGGCAATGGGAGGGCTCGCCCTGTTGGATTCTCTTCTCTCAGGCGTTGCTGTTCTTGGCTGCCTCGGTTCTAGTGTGACAGAAACGATAGGAAACTGTCATTTCACCTGTTCTGTCAGATGCTTTTTCTTGGGGGGAGGGGAGGTTTCAGGCAGGAGAGAGTAACTCAGATTTCTGTTACTCCTCTTTTGCCAGAAGCTGAAGGTATCTTTGTGAGGTCTTAGTTTGACTTCATCGGGGGGTAGGACGATTACTACTCCACTGTGTCTTTCCAACTCAGTGGCAGGCCTTTTTCCCTACTCTCGCTGGCACAACATGCATTTCATACGTCTACCTGGGGTTCTAATGACGGGAGAGGGGAGATTTGAGAGAAAGGCACGCTGGACGTTACCCACACATACGCCGCTGCTTATGTTTGGCATCTAAACTGCCGAGCTGCTTAAAAGTCTCCCGATAACTTTGAGTGTTTTCTGTGGCGATCTGGTGGATAGGCTCCAGAGAAGACTGGCTGGAGTAATCCCCCTTGCTTCGTGCCAGCAGCTTATCCAGAAAGAGGGGGAAAGTCTCTGGTCCCAGACATTGGGTCCTCTTCTTTCTCTTTATGAACTGTGTTTTGCCTTTGTTGAATGCAAACAATCTAATGACCATTCCCCCTACCTTACAAGGGATGCTGATAACTGTCTCTCTATTATTCTTTCTCAGTATTTGTTTCTGCCAGCGTTATCGCACTTGACACAAATCTCTGGAGCCACAAAATCCTGCGCAAGACAACACATCTTATGCACACCTGGCCCCTTAGAGTGCTTGTCTTTCTCGCCCCGTTGAACTTCATGAGGAAAGCGGAACTCACGGACTTTGACACACCACATCCCCATTTCTGACATATCTGCCCCACTCATGCCTCCCATATCGACCTGCATCCATGTGTCTGGGTTCATCTGTTCTTCGCTCCCTCAAACTCCGTCCGGTCTTACTGACTTGGGTCTCCCCTTCTTCAGCTTTCTGGGTTTACCTTCGTCTCTGTGTGCCGAGTCCCACAAGCTGAGGTGCTGGTACCCTACAGGGTCGGGAGGTCCTTCCATTCCACATGGTGCCCTGTAGACTTTGCCAGAATCCAGACAGACAGCTGGTTCTAAAGTAGCTCTCAGAATACACGTTCTGAAGCATGCAGCCTTTGCAAAACTTTTCACACTTCGCATTATTGGAATGGCTCTAAGCACTAACAGCTTGATGTCTGAAGTCAATTCAGGTTCTCGATCTGCCTCAGAATCCTGCATTAGAATTCTTTCATTCACCGTCATTACTGGGCACTTGCCAGGAGCCGGGCCTTGCTGGAGGTGAGCCGGTGCACGGTGAGCAAGTCCCAGGTACGTGTCCCCTGAAGCCCACATCTGGGGTCATGAAGGTGGGGCAGGCTGGCTTGTCAAGATAGAAGAGGTGTGTGTCTTTCCCGGTTGCATGGGTGGCAGGGCCAGAGGGGGCGAGCCCTGAGCCAGGCAAGTGAAACATAGCAGAGAAGTAGGAACCGATGACGTTGGATCTAGAGGTCTGGAATGGAAGGTATTAGATTGGGAGTGCCTGGTTCGGAGCCCTCACACAAGCCTGGGGTCTATTCCCAAACCTGTCCAGCCTTGCAACCCCTGGCCTCTGTGTTATTGCCCCCCACGTCATCCTCTGGAACCAGCACAGTGGAACAAAGGTAGGGGGTATTTATAATAGATAGCTGCCTGTGCCTTCTGTCCCTTATATTCTGTCCAGGCTACCTGCACTTAGGGTGGGTAGCAGTCACACCCAGGGTTGGGCACCCTTAATCCTGGCATCGCACCATGAATCAATCCCAGCATCACACACTCTAGATCCAGCCACCTCTGAAAAGTCCTACCTATGACCACACGAGGCTTTGGTGGGACATCTAGACACACGCCATGACACCCACCCACCAGAATGGGAAACACATTACAGACAGTGAAAACCTCAAAAATTTGGGCAACTGTATCTCTTATTGCTGGTCACAGAGTAAGATGGTGCACTCATTCTGGAAAACTGTTTGCTAGCTTCTCATGAAATTAAAAATACACCTGAAAAAAAAATAAAAAAAAAATAAAAATACACCTGATACACAAGTCAGCAATTCCATTACAAGGCTTTTGCTTAACAGAAATGAACACACAAGGCTGAGAAAAGACCCAGAGGACAATACTATAGCCACCAATACCATAGCCACCGTGTTATTAATGGTTACTAGGCATAACCACTTTTCCATCAGTGGTAGAATATTCACACTTTGGAACTCACTCGTCAAAGACCCCAAAACGCTGCTGCAGCAGAAAACAGATGCAGGGCACGGTATCTGATATGCGTTTGTTTAATAGTATTATTTTGACTTTCATTCTTTTGCCTACAGTTAGCCTGGTACAGTGGGCCAGGCATGGTTGTGCACGGCTGTAATCCCAGCAGTTGGGACGCTGAGACAGAAGGATCGCCGCGAGTTTAAGGCCAGCCTGAAGGTCATAGCAAGACCCTGTCTCAAACAAACAAAACCCTTAATAACAGTGGGTATTCTGTTGCTCTTTTTTAGTGGTCTGGTCTATGGTTGTAGGTGGTGGGTGCTATGTAGTTTCATCTGACCCTTCCTGTTCAACGTTATAATGGAGGTTTTAGCTGGGTGTGAGGCAAGAAGAAGGAGTAGAAGACAACCACACTTTAAAAGAAGAAGTAAAATGTATTTGTGTGTAGATTTTTTGATCTTTAAGGACTCCCTCCCAAAATATATATAAAACAGCTGCGTTCAGGAAGGCTGGCAGGATCCCAGATCAATCTGCAGAAATCGGTGGTATCTCTCGGCACTGGCATTGAACAATCCAAGAACAAAACCAACAATTCCACTTACAGGACTTTGGAAAAATAAAACAGAGGGCTTAGGAATGAACTTAGAGAAAGAAGTAGAAACCTGTGGTAACAAATACAAAACATTCTAAAATAAAAAAAAATTACAAAAAAGATGGAAATGTATGGGAAGACATCTCCTCTTCGTGGGTAGGAAGACTAAATATGGTTAAGATCACAGTGGGCCCCCAAATGGCCTGCAGATTCAGTGCTGTACCTATCAAATTGAGGACAGGAATGGACAAGATGATCCTTAAATTGATCTTGAAATGCCAGAGGTCCAAAACAGGCAAAAAAAAAAAAAATCTTGAAAAACCACTATTTTAGGGAACTAATACTATCTGATTCCACAACTCACTGGAAATCTACAGTAATCAGGATCACGGTGGTTCTGGCATAAGGCTGAACATATGTATCAATGGGATGGAACTGAGAGCCCAGAAATGAGTTCTATGCTTACAATCGCTTGGTTTTTCAACAAGGGCGCCACGACAATTCCATGGGGAAAGGAATCTTCTCTCCAACAGGTGCTGCATGGGCAACTCCATATCTACATGCAAGAGAATCCAGTCGGAACCTTGCCTTACACCAGATAAGGAAATTAAACCAATATGCATCGTATGCCTAAATGTAACCACTGGAATACTCAAAATAAACCAGGGATGTATACAGGGTGGACAAATAGTGACTTTTTAAATTTTAAAAGCTTTTTATAGGAAAGACACATTGCCATTCATTTCCCTCAGAGTACTCCCCCTCACTTGGACACACTTATCCCATCCTTCTTGCCATTTTCTGAAGCAGTGCTGGAAGTCTTCCTTTTTGAGTGTCTTTACGAGGTGTGATCAGAAATGTGGCGAATGCTGTTGCCAAGTGCCATCCAACAGGAAAGCTGTACAAACGTTATGGTGTATCCTCATGCACCTTATGCACCGGATCTGGCGCTATGCAACTTCTGGCTCTGCACCAAAGTCAAAAGGACCGTGAAGAGTAAACATTTTGAATAGGTTCAGCACATCGAGGTAGCCATCACAGCAAAGCTAAAGAAACTGACAGAAGAGGACTTCCAGAACTGCTTCAGAAAGAACAGACGGGGTGTGGTGGCGCACCCCTGTAACCCCATCCCTTGGGAGGCTGAGGCAGGAGGATCACTGCCAGCCTGGGCTACAAAGTGAGTTCAAGGCCAGCCTGAACTGCATAGTGAGACCCTGTCTCAGCTAAGAAAACAAAACGAAACATGTATTGGAAGTGACAGTGAGTAGTTTGAGGGGGATGGATGGCAATATGTCTTTTACTATAATAATTTTTTCATTAACTATTCCCCGTACGTTTTCACCATACCTCATACATCTTCATGGTCTTCTTAGGCATAATACCAATGTCACAGACGAATCGACAAATGGATAAACAGCTCTTGATCAAAATTAAAAACCTCTGCGCATCCAAATGTATGATCATGAAAGTGAAGAGACACCCCACAGGATGAGAGAAAATACCTGCAAATCTGATAAGAGACTGGTATATGCAGAATGCGTGAAGATCTATTACAGCACAGTAATTACAAGGCACATAATCCAATTTGTAAGTGAAAAAAATTTTTTTTCAGATGTATAAAAGAAGGTTTTGAAATGGCCAGAAAGCACCCGGCTAACATCGCTAGCCATCAGGGAAATGCAAGTCATAACCACAGTGATGGCTAAGCGTGGTGGCGCTGGGCTGTTTCTGGAAGGCTGAGGTGGAGGATGGTTCAGTTCAAGCCCATCCCATTATCTCTGTGACTTAGGGAGATTCTGTTTCAAAATACAAAAATCAGAAAAGGGGGCCAGACTAGGGATGTTGCTCAGTGAGAAGGCCCTGGGTTCAATCTCTAGTACTGCAAACAAACAACAAAAAAAGAAGAAGAACCGCAATGAAACAACACTTCACACCTCTTAGATCACTATCAAACACAAATTTGAGACAAATTAGACAACAACAAGTGGTGGAACCCTCATACCTTGCCAGTGGGAAATACAAATTGGTGCAGCTGCTGTGGAAGGCAGGTTGGCAGTTTTTTTAAAAGTTAGAAAAATAGCTGCAATATGCCTCAGCAATCCACTCCTAAGTATACAGCTGAGAACTGAAAACCTATGTGACACAAAGACTGGGACATAGCCAAATATGGAAACATCTCAAATATCTATTAATGGATGAATGGATAGGGAAACGTACAACATCTCCACGATGGAATATTATTCGGCCATAAAAAGAATGGTGTAATGATCATGCACCAACATGCGTGTACCTGGGAAACATTCTACATTTTATGTAGCGGATATATAATCTCACCTTGTATTGTGTATGTGTGTGTGTGTGTGTGTTGTGTCTGTGATATTGACAGAGGCTTGTTTACTGACTGTGTTTCAGATTTGACCATAGACTTGTGACACAAAGTAAATCTGACACAAGCACAGCCAGTCCCCTAAAAACTCTGGCAATTCTCTGTCATTCTGGCTGTTATCAGAGCAAATTCGGACCAGGTGGAATTAGAGCTGGTGACATCTTTTTTCCAGAAGCAGGTGGGTAGCAGGCCTGGGAGTTACACATTGTTTCCTGTGTATGCTGGCAACAAAGGGTATGCTCCCAGCTGTGGCTATGGAGACTCCAGGAACTCTGCTCTGCTACAAGGTTACTGCATCACTGGATATTAAATAAGGTGCGCCGCCAATGATGCAGTGCAGGTGAATGATCAACGGACTCCAATAGCTCAGGTGATACACTGATGGAACGTCTCCATTAACTTGCATCCTGCCTATATAGTTTTTGTAAGTGCAGATCCCTAAGAGAAAATGAGATGAAAAGTTTTTTAAACACTAAGAGAGTTCACTTGACCTAATAATAGTTGCAGTGTAGTAAATGCAGATTTCAGACATGCAGAAACGTGCCCAGGGGACTCTCAGACTCGAACAAGTTTTAAGGACAAAGATCACAAGTGGAGAGTGTGATTACGTGACTCCTGTGTCAGGAATTTGTATTGGTGTTGGTAGTGTAGCAAGCTGTCTTGTAAGGAAGGGAGTGGAAAGCTTAGCTGGTGGTGCACGCCTGTACTCTCAGCAGTCTGGGAAGCTGGGGCAGGAGAACTGCAAATTCAATCCATGCCTGAGCAACTTACCAAGACCCCGTCTTAACATTAAAAGAAGAAGACGAGGAGGAGGAGGAGAAGGAGGAGGGGAGGAGGAGGAGGAAAAGAAGACAGGCAAAGAGGGCCAGGAATGTAGCTAGCTCAGAGGGAAGAGGGCTCTCGATTGGTTCCCCAATAATGAATAAAATAATGTGTCCTTTAAAGGCTATACATAAAATAATTCTGAGAAGGGGGGCAAGAACTTGTTGGGGAAAGAAAGGAGCCATGGATGAGATGACCCTGGGGGCAACCTGCAGGATTGGAATGTCCCATAGTAATGCCGACTATAGCTGTCAGTGTGTAAACAAGTTGCACGGGGTCAGAATGTTATTTTGTGGCATATACATCAGAAGCCTGGTCTGTGAAGTCTTCTGGGCCAAGTATTTTGGGCACCCCAGTCTGCCTTGATCTCTTTTAGTTTAATTGTTCTGTGTAAGTATTATGCTTAGTTTGGAATAAAATATCCACATTCCTTATAAATTTGAACCAAATTTACCAACTTCAGTTCCTTCACAGGCACAGAAAACTGTAGAAGGCAGATGATAACCAAGAGCCCCTTGGGAAAACATCAGGCCTCCAGTAAGGCTGCTTAGTTCCTGGAGCGAACAGTGCTTCGGCTTTCGGACTTCTGAAGGCGATAGCGTGACGGTGCGCTTGCCGACATCTGCTAAAGGAGTCCGCAGTCCTCAGGATTCCCACCAATAGCATCCGTGGCCTGAGTTGCTGTATGACTGCGTGGAGAGGAACACTTGAAGACGCGCCACGAACCAGGATGCTTCTGTGTGCTTGAATTCACACTGACCAGAGACCAGGTTAAGGCCAAGACCGGCGGAGTCTAAGATCTGTTATCACAGGGCCACCTCCGACAGCAGTTACCCTCAGCACTCTGCAAAGCTCTCGAGAACCTTCCCCTTCCTTTCCTTTGATCAACTCTCCACATGCCCTCTCTCTCACCTCGCCAGCCACATGCAATGGTTCTCCAGCTTCCGTGAAGGGATCAGAGCCCGCGAAGGCCCCCGCAGGGCACACGCAGTCTGGCAGAAACAAGGGGCCGCTGCCCTTCCCAGAAGGGTTTCCCTTGCCTGGGTCTTTCCGGAAGTCAGGCTGACCCAAGCCCCAGTTGTCCACCAGAGCGACCAGGAGGAGCTGGGAAGGCAGTGGGCGTGTGCAGGATGACAAGCTCATCGCGTTCAGACCAGCGTGGGCGCCCCTGGCCTGGGAGGTCGGGAGAAAGCCAAGAAACCTCCACCTCTACCTTCTCTAAGGGTCTGGCCACAATGCGTGTTGCGTTCCTGAGGGGCCAAGAGAGAGTCCTTGGGAAGACAAACCTTCCCCTGGTCTTCCTGGAAGGGTTCTGAAGACACTGATTGGAGAGACACTGCCAAAGGGGAGGAGCAAGAGCAGTGCAGCGGAAGGGTCTTGAGATGTCTGGCAGAGGGCGAGGGAAAGAAGTCGGGAAACGGCAGGCGACGAGCATATGTGAGGAATATACACATTACGAATCTTGCAACTGTTTTTGTTCCGATTCCTTTTCCCCAAGGAAGTGGCTGGAACCAAGATGCTAGGCGGTTTAGCTGGAAGATCTGAAAGGGAGGTTGTGTGATGAAGGTAGTAGCAGGGGACTATCACCAGGTTCGGGGTGGCAGATGGGGCAAAACAGCTTCCCTGACCGGGAATCGAACCCGGGCCGCGGCGGTGAAAGCGCCAATCCTAGCCACTAGACACCAGGGACCTGCCACGACCCACACTTGATATCTCAGCAGACTGTGCTGAAAGCCCAAGTTTGTCGGGCGAGTAGCGGACCCTGGAAAGGTTTCTTCCACTCCAGTCGTGGTCGCAGCTATACCCCATCCCTCAGCACCTCTCACTTCTTTGCCTGCTCCGTGCTCTGCGCTCCGAGGCCAGGCCACAGGAAACGGACCGCGTTTGGCCCTAGGGCGGCTCTAGCGCTGTGGGCGCCGCAGCCCAGCACAGCACTCTTTTCGTGGGTGCGTCGGTTCCGGGTCAGAAGGAGCCGCCTTGGCTCTCGGCGGGTGAGGAGGTGAGGCGCCCAGTCCCTCCGGTTCCCGGTCTCTGAACCGGCTCGGGACTCTCCAGAGGAGTCACCCGCGGAGGGGCTCCTTTTGGACCCGACCATCTCAGTTAGTAGAGGCGTGACCCTTATCCCACGTGTCTTCGATCGAGC
Source organism: Erethizon dorsatum (assembly GCA_028451465.1). NCBI lineage: Eukaryota > Metazoa > Chordata > Mammalia > Rodentia > Erethizontidae > Erethizon > Erethizon dorsatum. The sequence continues at coordinate 74,109,835 of CM051829.1, read as the reverse complement.
TCCAGGTGCACCGTTGAGGTGGTTGGTTTCCTGGCTCGCAAATCAACCTGTTGCGCAACTGTTCCGGTGGGAAGAGGACAGATGGGCTCCACAGGAAAGACCTTCTTGGTTTCCAGACTCATCATACCTGTCAGTTTATGGAGATTTGGGCGATAGGTGAAAGAGATTGAGAATTTCCGGATCTGAAGCTAAACGACCGTGTACCGAGATCATTTGTATTGCAGATATTCCCCTCTTGCAGAAGTTGACAACTCTTGGAGCCGTACGATTTTACTCAAGTACTATAATATAAAGACAAGACAGAAAGTTTTTCTTTTGCTGCACTCTCAAATACCAGGAAATAGGAGATTCCTCCGTACTAGGCAAGCCAAGAAAGACTCACAGGCTAGATTCAATCTCATGCACCTCAAAATAGGGAATGGGCCTAGCTCGATGGCAGGCACCTGTAATGACAGCACTGTGGGAAACTGAGGCAGGAGGATCACGAGTTCAAGTCCAGACTGGGCGATTTAGTGACCTAGCAAGCCTCTGTCTCTACATAAATAAAATAAAACAAAACAAAATAAAATAAAGGGATTGGTATGTACCTCAGTGCCAAGGCTCAGGATTTAGTCCCTAGTACCAGAAACAAAAACAGAGAAAAACTAGGCAACTGTTCCCTGATAACCTCCACGCAACAGATATCGTCTACCACGTGTTCATTTTATGACATCAGAAGTGGAAACTAACAGCGATGCCACTGATGGAAGAAAATCACCACACAGAAAGGGCATAGTGAGACAGTGACTGGTTAGTAAGTATGCTTAGTTATTGTAAAAGCCGAGGAGCTCAAATACTGCCCCTGAGATTCAACAGAAGAACCGAGGGAACTCAGCCGGTACCTCTAAGGGACCGGATCTGTACAAGGTGTAGGATTCCATTGGTTCCAATGACATGTCTCAGATGGGCTAATTTTTAAGGACCTCGGCTTTGTCACTTCTGTCAAACACTAATATAGAGACAAACACTAATAGAGAGTGCTATATAGCACTAATATAGAGACGGTTACCTGGAGGCCAAGTCACCATTGTGTAGGAGGAAGCGATGGCATTAGATCGATCTCCATCAGATCCTATAAATGCCGAACCAAGATGTATTAGGAGAGGAGGGAGGAGAGGAGGAAAAAGAGACCAGAACTCTCCAGGTTTCCTCCCCCAGGAGAAGTGGCTGGGCAGACAGCTATCAAAGAGGTCACTCTGACCTGTCTTGCCTGGGTCCTAGTGACTAGGTCACCACAGAGAGCACGCACTGTACAGCTATGGGAGGACTTTAAGCTGTCTGGGAAGTTCAGCTGTCCAAATCAGGGGACAAAAGATCTGGAGCCGGGTCCACTGAGGCCTTCTGTTGTCGGCAGCACCGCCCTTCTTAGAGGATCACAGACAGGAACCTAAAGAGTAAGTCGGTTGTGCAGGAAGTTAATGAAGGAAGGGACACTGATAAAATTGAGAAATACATTGTACGATGATTTAGCGCCGCTCAAGCGGAAGACAAACGTGCAGACTTAGCTCACAGAGAAGCATTATACAAGCAGCACAGTGCAGCATTTGCACAGCCAGTTGTCTACGCCGTAGAAATGTCTGCACAAAGGACCTGAAATATGTGTACAAGAATGATGATTGCAGCAGCGTTTGTGATTAGAAGACGGCGCAACAAGGCTAATTTCAAAAGGCATTTGCAAAAGGGCTAAGTAATGCAGAAACTAGGGAAGAAAGATGTTCTTGAAAAATAATAAAAAAGGTCGTTATGCTGATGATCTCACTAGTGGCAGGATGATTGCTGGAGTAATCACCAAATCCAAGCACACACACACACACACACACACACACACACACACACCCCATGAGGATAGGCTACTCCTGTTGGGCTCACATCACATTTGAAGAGGGGACAGTTTCCCTTTCTCTTCCAAGGTTCGAGAGGGAGGGCTAAAGATTTGACGTCCAAAAAAACCCCACAAGATTTGACATCCAAACATGTTCCTTTGATCTCTGTGGCGCAGAGGCGGCCACGTGTTGCGGAGGGATGTGTCCTTTGAGCAGAGTGTAAAGGCCTGGTTGACCAGAAGTCAGGACGAAGGCATTTGGCACATGTTTTGTTCTTGAATGCTGAGGAGTAGCAGTGTAGTTTGGGAAGATAAAGGACGCAGTCGAGCAGCAAGCAGGCAGGAACTAAAATAGTACGTGGCGTCCCTGGGTGGGCTCGAACCACCAACCTTTCGGTTAACAGCCGAACGCGCTAACCGATTGCGCCACAGAGACGAGCCTGGCTCCGACTTCCGGGAGGGAGCACACATTGCCTCCTCGACCACAAGCCGGCGTCCTGGGCTGCCGGGCCTTAAGGGCACCTCTGTGCAAATTCCCAAGCCCAGAGAAGTCAGAGAACCCCCGAGCGGCGAATCGTGGTGTCGGTCAGATTGGAAACCCGGGCGTGGGCGGATTCCAAAGGCACGAGGCAGCCGAGGGGCCTTGGCCGCGCGGGGCTTGGGAAGCCCGCACGGAGAAGGCGCCTGCAGGCTTTGGTGGTGGCTCCTCCCGCACAGGAGCCTGTCCTCCCCGCCTGGCCGCCCGCCCCAGCCGCTGGGAAGCTGCCGCTGCCACCGTCGGATTCCTGTTTCCGGCTCGGGTCTCCACGAGGGCAGCGGGCGTGGAGATGTCGTTTCGGGTCCCGCGCCGAAAAGTGGGCCCAGCCCTCAGCGGGGAGCTCAGTTGGGACGCGTTGCATCAATCTAGAGTCCTCTTTAAGTTGTATTCCTGTGAAGAACCCCGAGGACGAAATCCGAGGGGTTAAGTAAAGGGATGGTGCCTTTCCTTGAGATGGGTGCTCGGTACCAGGGGGAGTGGGGAGCGAGGAAGGTCACCGCGCACCTGGCGCGCGACTGGGGCGCCGGCGGCTCCCGTGGGCGGGGAGGAGGGGGCCGAGGAGGTGTGGGCTGCGGCCCGGAGCCACCCGGGCCTGAGATCGCAGAGACCCGCGCATCCTTCGGGGCCGCGTCCTCCGGAGAGGAGAAATGTTTGTTGTCGTAATGGTTGGAGAAGGACAGGAGAGACAAAACGAGAGAGGGTGCAAGAGTGAACAGAGTCCATTAGTAACTTGACAGACAGTGAGGCTGCTGTGACCTCTCCCGTGGCTCGCCGTGATCCTCGAGTGGTTACTACTCTGCGCTGTGGCTGCAGCAAGCTCGGCTGGAATCCGAGTCACCGCGGTGTCCCTGAGCATGTCCCGCCTTTTCTTTCACCTCGCATCCCAACCTCCCGGTCGGTGTGCTCTTCCCCTGCGACTCGGTGCAGAACTGAGTAGGTTCTGTAGGTCCGGAGTCCTGGGCTCGAGGTGGATTCCTGCCGTGTCTGAGCCGAATGCAAGATCCGTAAAGCGAGGTGCTGCCTCTCGATCTGCCGCCTGGCTGTCTTCCACTAGGGGAATGGTGTGGTCTTTCCCGTGTTCCCGGCACAGATATTGCCAACAACCGTGGGACGTTTTGAGTACAAATGAGAACCGAGACGAGGTGAGACTTCACACTCCACCGTTTCAGTGGGTTTTTGGTGGTGGTGGTGGTGGTTTTTCTGTTGGCTTGGGGGATGGACCCAAGGCCTTCACACACTGAGCTCCCTCTCCAACCCTTTTTTTTAAAGACAGGATCTCCCTAAGTCGCTAATTTGCCCAGACTGAGCTCGAACTTGCTGTCCTCCTGACTACCATCTAGGTATTTTAATACGATCTGATATATACACATGTGGAAACCTGACCATATCCCACAACTAACAATTGACTACAGTAAGTGACTGAGGTGTAATCAATTCACAGGCGAAAGTACACAAATCTTCAGTGCACGGCCTGAGGAATTTTGACAAAAAGGAACCATGTCCTAGGTCAAGTGACAGAAAACGTCCTTCGGCACAGAAAATCCTGGAGCTCTTTGCAGTCAATGCCCACCACACCTCCTCCAAAGCAACCACCATCCTGGACCTAACCCCAGATCTTTTTCTTTTTCTTTTTTTATCATATTCCTTCCCGCTGAGCTACTTCCCTAGCCCCTTTTTTGCTTTTTCAGACAGGTTTTTGCTTAGTCACTGAGCTGTCCAGGCATGGCTCTAACTTGTGATGCTCTTGCCTCAGCCTCCCAGAGTGCCGGGCACATGCACTACCACGCCCTGCTAAGTTTTGTTTTGTTTTGTGTTTTAATTTCTAAATTAAATCTTTTTGGAAGTCCCAGAGAGCCCCCGTACTATCTCAAAAGAACTTATTCTTTCTCCTTGTAAAAACAGAGATTTCACTGTAATGATGCTTATTTCATCTGTTAAATTTGCACGGGAAGCGTTGTCAAATAAGAAATGATGTGTGGGCTGGGGAAGCATCGGGCACGCACAAGGCCAGGCAGCTGAGCCTCGAACCCAAAAATAGTTCATATTCTTTGCATTATATTTATATGTGTGTATAGGTTATTGACCCAAGTCCCAAAACTTCAGGCCGCTCCTAGAAACCTGCTATGTTCTGCAAGAACATTGTCAGTCATAAGTTCAGTGATTATGTTAAAACGTGATATTTGAGGTATTCTTAAATCATCGTGTTAAAGATCTTGTATGTCCAACAAAATTTCCTTTTTACTTTTCATTATTATTGTAATGGGCTGCAATTAGATCTTTTATTATGGCCCTTTTAACCACGTTTCTTGTCTTCCACAGATAATTCACTGTTTTACTACATTGCCTTCCTAATTCCTTTTGCAAATAACTATGATCCTAAACTATTTCATCTCCTAGCAGGTTTATGGACAGCACTGACAGGTAGAGGCTTCTAACTTCAACATCATACAATCAGACTTGGTAAGAATTTTCCAGAACTCTCATGAAGAAACAGATTGGTTCATAAATCTGTTAACCAAACAACAAGTGAAGCGATAATTAATTGCTGGGCATGGTGGTGCATGCCTGTAGTCTCAGCATTTGGGAGGCTAAAGCAAGATGATTACCTTAAATTGAAGGTCAACCTGGGCTACATAATGAGCTCAAGGCCAGACTGTCTCATAAAAAGAAAAATCAAATCAAAACAAAGCAATACAAAACAATAAAAGTGAAACAAGTATTAATTCTATGGGACTGAATGACCTGATGAAGAATTGTTTTTTGTGTTCTTTTGTTTGAGATGTTGCTTGTTCTCAGGTTTTATTTTCAAAATCTAAGGAAACCTTCAGATAAAGAGATGATGCTATCTGTAGCTTACAGCAATTTTGTAAAGTAGACCTTTGTGAAGAAAGATGAAATAATTTTTTTTTCTTGCTGCACTATCTCCAGAATGTGGATACTATTCAGGACTACTCTTGTTTTCATGACAATAAAAGTATTGCCAGAAATTCAACACAAACCTCTTCTATTTGAAGTTGGCTAGCATTGGAAAAATTGGTTCCATTCCCTGACTTGACGAGAACATTTTTTCCAATGCGTTCATCACATCACCTACGACTGGACAGTTTGAAACAATTAAAGTTCACTTTAGAGAGCCAATAAAGCTTCCTGGTTCAAGCTGGGCCTTGTAACGGGCGTTAAGAGTCGCAGCTTCACGAAAGGAAGGCCCAGGAAAGAAAGACAATTTTGAGAAGAGAGGCATTCACCTAAATCGATAGGTATTATAGGCAAAATCGGATGGCAAGTGCTTGGCTTGGATTGGCTTGTCTAGGCTTGGCTTGCTGCTAGGCAGGAGAGGCTTTCAAAGCCTCATCTGGTTTCCTTATTTTAAAAGTTCCAACAAAGCTGACTTCCAAAGAGCCTAGGGAGCTCATCCGTGTTCTTGTTGCACTTAGGTAAATAATCAGGACACATGTAAGGGAACCGGTCCTATCTTCCAAATAAATTAGTTTTACTGTGATTATCTGTAATAAAAGTGGGTGTAACTTTAGAGGAAAAATTTACATTTCCATAGAAAACTATGGCACACCTATATATATATATAGGATTTTAGTCTTTTTTGTGGTCCTTGGAATTTTGGTATCTAGAATTTGCCCTGTTCCTGAAGCCTTACAGGCTGGAACTGAACTTCTGATGTAAAAAGTTAGAGGACAACCCTTGAACTTAATGTAAGGGCCACTCGAAGAGTGGACCTATATTCCAGATGTCACGCCAGAGACATCAACATGCAACCAAGAAAATACTCTTCAAGCCCAAATCTAAAAGTCTTCTAGACCCACTGCCTTCTCACCTCCGAGAGTGAGTTTTATGTTCATTTCAGCTGTTCTTCCCCCTACCTGCAGTGTGCTGAGCTGCTTTCGGTCAGGCTGATTTATGAATCACTGAATGCTCAAATTCTCTTTCTAAAATTTTAAAGTGCTCACGTTTATCTTTAACAATCTAAGGTTACCTGGAGATCTATGTAACTATTTCGCATGGCAGTGTTTTATATACATAAAACCTGTAGGGCCAGTGTTATAGCTCAGCAGCACAATGCCTGCCTGGCAAGCACAAGGTTCTGAGTTCAATTCCCCATACAAAAAACAAACCAAACTGTATCATCCTAAGAGAATTCGGACACAGACTCGCTATAACCTGGCAACCTATTCTTGGGAAGCAGGACACACGTACTTTTTTTCTCTGGTGTTCAGAATTGAACACAGGCACTTTGCACCAAACTGAAGCTCATCCCTTTCTAAAATATCTGAGCTATGTGTTTGTTTATAGACAGCATCTTCCTAAGTCACTAAATTGCCCAGGCTGGGCTTGAACTTGCCACCCCTCCTGCCTCAACTTCCTAAGAATAATGCTGGGACCCTCAGTGTGTGTCATCATACACAGTTGTATTTTTTTTTTTTTTGTAACTGTGTGATTTTGAGTTATAAAAGATGCATTGGGATGGAGTCAAGGTGATCAACTCTCAGAAAACAGTGTCTCCGTGTCAGAGCCCTGGCTGTTGGCCAGATCAGCATGGAATGGATTTGAGTCACAGCACTGTTTTATGGTCTGTCTTGAGTGTTTTATGTAAAGATTAAACATGGTTGATTGCTTTTTATTTTCATTCAACAAACATATTCATGATCAGTAGCACTCCAAGCAAACATACAAAAAAAAAAAGTTCTTCCTTCATGGCTGACAGGTTTTTACCCAGTACAGGTATGATGCAAGGAATGTAGTAGATGCCATGCAACCAAGGAAGCCAGGAGTTCCAAGTTCTGCCCTGAGGATCCCGGGGCCTGCGTGGGCAGCGGAATAAGTGTGAAGGGCAGGAAAAGGGCAATGACCCTGTGGTTTGCAGACATTTAAGGACAGGGAAGTGTGGTAAAGTGAGTGAGAGCGCTTGGTTTGTAATGGATGCTTGTAGCAGTCCTTCCCTGCCTTGATCCCAAAGTGGATGTGACCTCATTTTGTGAGGTGAAATGATATACCCAGGGTTAATTGGTGTGCATGCTGGATGGCAAAATGTCTTTCCCTAGCTGTGATGATATCCCACACATTCATGTGGGTTCCATGGTGTAATGGTGAGCACTCTGGACTCTGAGTCCAGCAATCCGAGTTCAAATCTCGGTGGGACCTTTCCGTTTAGTTGAGCTTACGATAATTTTCTTTCAGAGTACAAGCGCGATTTGGCCCAGTAATGGCCAACACAGGGCTCTAGGCTCCGACCGCCTCTGAAATGTATCGCCCAGGATGTTTGACAATTGGAGGATTGAAGTTCCCCTGTCCTGGGAACCTGTGGGTGGAGGTTGAACTAAAAAAACAAACAAACAAACAAACAAACAAACAAAAAAAACACAAAAAAGAAAGTGGGACCTGGATTCTGCCCTCACATCTTGTTGTAGGAGACAGGAAGGTTTAGGTCCACGGATAGGAGCTGCGCAGGCTCGGGCTCTCCAGGTCCCTGCGTCCTCTCGCTCCTGGTCCAGGAGTCTGCGGCAGGAAACCAGGTCCTTGGTGAGTCCGCGTCCACGCAGAATTTGCCTACACATCACTTCCCTCGCCCCGCCTGACCTCACTGACATCAGGGGTCCCGACCCGTCCGCCCAGGGGCCCAGCGACTCGGCCAGCGCCGCCCAGTCGGCAGGTGACCCTCGGGCCTCAGGGCGAAGCTTCCCAGGGCGCGGAAAAGGCGACCATAAATCCCGCACCCCGCGGTGTCTCTCACCTCGGACTCTTCGCAATTGCACTAACTGTCTTGGGGTAAGGAAAGTTGGAATCGGAGAAATCGCGCCGGCGTGAGCTCAGCGCTTGGGGACGGAGTCTGTTTGAGTCCGTGGCTGGAGCCCTGAGTTCGCAGTACTGTATTTTATTCAGGCGGTTTATTGTATCCTGCACGTTTCTTGCTGGCTCTTTACATTCGGATTTCATTCCGAATTCCTAGCTCTGAGGTCTCCACTGCCACGCTGACGGCCGCCCTTGAAGAGCTTGGGAACTGGCTCCAGGGATCGGGTTCCTCGTCCGAAGCGCTGCAGAAAGCGGAACGGCCCAGTCCTGCAGCCCGCGGCGCGGCGCCCGGGTCCCCGGCGAGGGGGAGGCGAGCGCAGCCCCGAGGGCGCCGGGCACCGCTGGCCCAGAGGGAGGGGACGGGGAGCGCGAAGGAGAGAGGAGGGGATGAAGGCTGAGGAGGAGGGGACACAGGAGAGCAGAGAAGAGAGACAGCAGCAATGGGAGAGGGAGCCTCGGGGTTCCAGCGGCCACAGCTTCTTCCTTTGCAGGTTCCCAACCTGTGTGCATCTGCCCCCAAACAGGATTTTCTGGGAAGCCGCAAGGTGCTTGCCTGGCGTTCGGTCTTGCAGTTTCCCTTGGCTCAGAGGGACGAAGTGGGGCCCCTTGGTTCGCTAGCGCTGGGAAGCTAAGGCAGCGGAGGGGACTGGCAGGAAGGGAAGCGCACACTCCACCCTCTCTTGCAAGCCGGAGTCTGAGATGGAAAAACACGAATACCAACATTTAGAGGTGCAGAGGTAGGCGAATAATGGGTTACTTGGCCGAAATTTGCTATCCATAGAGAAGAAATCTAGGAGGGGATGAAGAGAGTCTTATTTTTTACAACAAGCTTGGAACACATGTAACTCTGAGAAAAATGTAATGTGAATAAAAACTCATTCCCTTGTACATATACAAATTTAAAACTCATCGTTCGTATTTTGCATCGACATTTTTACAGTCTGAGTTTTGTATCCTGTGTAGGATGGGGCTCAGGACACACTAACTTCAAAACAGGACACCTCGGTATAGTGAAGATGTTCAGCTGAAGCAATTTGAGCAAACAGCAGAAGGAGAAAGTCTCTGTCTCTTCCCCCTCCTTGTCCCCTGAAGCAGGTCCTAAGACCCTCAGGTGAGAGGGGTCCCCTGTACCCAGAGGAAAGGAGCACTCTCACCTCTGAAGACAGGGACACAGGGCAGGGTGGAGCTGGCCTTGCTAAGTTGCCACAGGTTTTCACTAGGAGATCGTGCACTTCTGCCCTGTCTCATTCCTCCTCGACTGGCCATTCTTCATCACAGCTAATGTCAGAAAACCCTCACTCAGCTGCTTCTCCCAGGATTCACTTCCTCCTGCAGGCTCCTGTCCTGAAAAGCTTGTGTTAAATGAATGCGTTTGCCTTTCCCTTGTTGATGTCCTTTGTTACAGATGCCTCAGCCATGACCTGAGGATGGGTGAGGAAAGAACATTTTCTTCCCCTCCAGGTAGAAATGTTTTCCACTGTAAAACTATGAAGATGTTATTAGGGCAGTTCTGAAGCAAGATTTGAATCTGTATTTCCCTCTGAATGAGCTGAAGCTCCCAGATCTTCCCAGATAGAATGAATTCTGTTGCTTGTTCCCTGAGGCTCCCCAAACCCGCTGTAGGTGGAGAGGGTTTCCTGGGGTCTCTCAGCCTTAGAAATCACTGCTGGGCTGAGAGGATTAATTCACTCTCCCTGGGAGTGTCCTCAGCCACTGAAAAGTATCACTGATGGAACTGAATTAAAATTGGATTTTATCACATCCTCCCTTGTGCAGTGTTGTCCCCAGAATATTAGCGCTACTGCTCAGCGAGTACCTGCAGGGTGCCATGTGCTAGGCAGAGCCCATGAACTGCACCTGTGTTCACCTGTTTTAGGTCAATGTCATATCAACATCCTGCTCATGAGAAACCACTGCTGAGTCACTCACCTGTGAAATGGGGTTTGAAAGTACAGTAGGACTTTGTACCTAAGGCAACCTGGCTCCAAAATCTTGCTCACAGTCACTGGTCCTAACTCATAGAAGAGAACCACAAATGGTACAGATCTTGGAAAGAAATGTAACTTTGCATATTTGTTTGAAACACCAAAAGGAGGAAATGTAGAGAGACATAAAACTGTCCCAACTATCCTTGCATCTACCTGGCTCCCCGATATCCTTATCGCAGGAACGGCTCTCCAGAAATCTTCAATTTAAACAAAATTCTCTCTAGAAGTGTGTTTTCTCCTCCCCTTTACATTTTCTTCTTACTTCCCCCATACCCCTTCCATATCTATTCTATTCTCGTTACCCATTATTCTTTAAATTAAAAAATAGCAAAACTACGTGAAGAAGAAGATAGCCACTCATCCATATTTCCATCCCTGGATTTAATGAATATTAACATCTTTGTAATAATTTTCTTCCCATCTATTTTTAAGTTATGCTCATCTTTTACGAAATTATACATGGTTATTAAACACAATTCAAGCAATGCAGGAACATGTACATATTTTAAATACTGATGGCGTCATTTTCATGAATGTCTTACCCTTGCTGGGGACTGAACACAGGGCCTGCAGTAGGTTAGGCAAGCGCTCATCTGCTGAGTCATCCTCAACCCTAAATATGCTTTCATAAAACTGAGCTGTTATACAGTCTACTTTTGTTTTTCCTTTTGTTCTTTTTCAGGTGGAGGATATCAGGAATCAAACTCAGGACCTCACGCTTGACAGGCAGGTGCTGTACCCTGAAGTTGGTTTGAGAATATCTGTTGAGTTGAGAATATCTGTCTGATCCCAGCTCCACCAGCATATCCGCAGCTGCTTGGACCTGGAGGACAGCTATATACCATCCCTGACATAGGCACCAGGAGGCACCATAGCCCTTCCTACTGCATCTTGCAGTTTCCCTTTGGCCAGGGCAGAAGGATCAGAAGTGAGGACAGGTCAGCAAGTAACCCTGGGAGAGCATGCAAAATGCCTACACCCGCCAAGACTGGAGTTCGGATTTTCTCTAAAACTATAATTCACCCCTCAGGCATTGTCAGACATTAAAGACAATCTCAAGACCCGGTGGAGATCCTGTGACCCTGAGGTCTGCACAGGCTGCCCCTGGGTTTCGCTCCACCAGGTGGTGGCCTTGAACCTGACTTGTTTAGAGTCAACCTCGTGACCTGGTTGCAAGCGAATTCAAAGACTGACCGAGAAGCCTGGTTTGGCCTGGGTTGGGAGTTCCATATTTTCAAGCAGCCAAAGGCCCTAAGGTGTCAGTCTCTGCCCCCGTGCTGGCTAAGATCATGGTTAGATCACTGGGATAAATACAGTCCAACAGGACAAGTGACAGTGGCAGGAACCCAAGGGCCCCGCCAGTGGAAAGGCTGGGAGGTGATCAGAGAAAGGGCTTGCAGGAAAGAGTATAACAGCAAATGGACCCACTAGCCAGTATATCTTCAGTTTCTTAGTTGCCCAGGTAATAGTTCCTGTTATAGTTCCTGTTACTACTGTCTCCTAGAAATGGCTGGTCACTGTGATGCATAGCTGGTCACTATGATACATATTGTAAGAACTATTAAAGACAGCCAGCCACTCTGCCTCCCATTTACAACCCCATAGAAACCTCCCTCCCTGAGCCTTTGGGGCCTGACATTTGGAAGGATAATTGATTCCTTGTCAGTGCCCATCTGACATTAAATAAATCTGCCTCCAAATCCTGGGGTCGTCTCGGTGTTTCTGTCTGCCGTTGCAAGACAGCACAGGCCTGACCCTCATGGGCACGGGGAGGATTGGCCTCAGGGTTCCTGGGTGGAATGGTATAATAAAGTGCAGTAGGTTTTTGGGATACACAACAAATATTAGCACCATTTTTGTTTTTGTGTTTTTGGGGTTTTTTTTTTTTTTTGAAACAGGGTCTCACTATGCAGTTCAGACTGGCCTTGAACTCACTATGTAGCTGAGGCTGGCCTGGAACTCACAGTGATCCTCCTGCCTCAGCCTCCCAAGTGGTGGGATTACAGGCATGTGCCACCCCACCCAGCTGATAAGCACCATTTTTAAATTAAACTGAAAACAAACTGTTTTGTTGTGAGGATGAGTGTTTATCCAAAGATGACAGCAAGTTTGAGAAACAAGATGAATGTTGATGAGGTAAGGGTACCAGCAGGGGTAGCAGCAGGCACTAGTGGGGACCCAGTCACTCAGCACCGTGCACTGCTCTCTGGGAGATGCTGAGCTTGGTCTGATCATTGAGTGTTGAGGTATAGGGTGGTGTGGGATGATGACAGGAACTCACTGTGTGTTCTGTGTTAGCATGTGGGACTCTCAGATGCATGAGGCATTGCCCTGGGAATTGGGAATTGACTAGAGGAAGAATTATATTGCGGTCTAGAAAGATATGAGAGTAAATGCACATCTCCTTGGTGTACATAGATGAAATCTGAAGGCATGTTGTCCAGAGCTGGTGTGTCTTGGGTCTTGGGCATAATTGCCAAGGTCAAAGTGAGGCTGATTTGCTTGTGGAGCTCAAGTGTGTTTGTGACTCAGCCTGGACTTAGCTTGGCCCTTCAGCAAGAGAATCAACATTCAGTGTCGTAGCTCCCGTCTTTCAAATAGTCATGTAATGCCCAGACCCAATGTGGCTTCTCATCCTCCAGGTCCTTTCAAGTTTAATCTCCCCAGGGAAAATCGGAGAAACAAATCTCTCTATCTAGAAATCATCCAAAAAATAAAAACAACACCCAGTGCATTAATATTTAAACCAATAGCCATTTCTTGAAAATAGTCAACTACTTAGATATATAATGCATCAAAGCATATTAAGGTAGGGAATTGGTTTCTCCCAAACAATTAAACGTTGTTGGCATTTTTGTGTCATATGTCCCCTCGAATGCGTCCCATGTGTTAAAAAGCTGGCTCATAATATTATATTGATTACAGGACTGATATTTTACTCTTTTACAAAAACAAAAATGGAAAAAATACTACAAAAGTTGAATTCCAAGGGCCAAAATTTGCTTCTTCATTATCTCTTTATTCTGATTCTGTTCTTTTCTCTTTTGTCTAATTCTGGTTCTGTTTCTGATTTCTTCCTCAGATTAGGATTTTACTTACTTTACATACAAATGAGTTTACCTTCTCAGGACCACTAAGGCTACAGCTGGAGGTTGACAATATAAGATCTCAGATCAGAAAAAAGTGCCTGGATAAGTTGCTGAGGTGTTTCCATATGGATTTGTTAGGCAGGGTTTTTGTTGTTTTGTTTTGAGACAGGGTCTCACTATGTAGTTCAGTCTGGCCTTTAAATCACTATGCAACCCAGGCTGGTCTTGAACTTGCAGCAATCCTCCTGCCTCAGCCTCCTCAGTGCTGGGATTACAGGAGTGTGCCACCACGCCTAGCTATTATGCAGTTTGAAAAAAGCCTTTTCTGAGTCAAGTGTGATAAAATAAGCTTTTTGATATTTATAGCTTTGTTTACTAAAAGTTTCCTGTAAACTCTATAATTCAGGGCCTGGGGATGTAGTTCAGTGGTAGATACTTAGCTTGCATGGGCAAGACCTGAGTTTAGCCCACTGAATCACAAAACAAAACAAAACAAAATAAATACCTTTCTTCTGGACATCTTTGCTAGTTTGTAGCCCACACCATAAAAAGCTTGTTTGGGAACAATTGTCTTTCTGTGCACTGTTGGCAGATTTTTGCTGCTATAACCTATGAGTAGGTTCCATGGTGATCGTTTTGCCTCTTACCTGGATCCAGGCGCAATTCCTGGCCAATGCAGTAACTATCTCATTCTATCCCTTCAGAGTTTGCACCTCTACCCTTCAAAGTTATACTGCATGGGCAGAAGCGTTCATTTAGGGGCCTTGGTCCAGGCGTGCCGACAGACATGGTTTGCAATTTCTGGAGAGTTAGATATCCAAGAATCTATCTAATAGGCGACCTTACCATCTTGGCAATAACAACCACTTAGCAAGTGTGACTATGAAAGGACCAGAGTTTCTTCTGCTGTGAGTCTGCAACTTTGAATGGAAAACCCTTGTTGCTTTCTTCTATTCTCCTGGCAGATCCCTGAACACGCAAGGAGCCATCAGGGCCCTGATTCACATGCTGGGCCCTGGCCTGGCCAAGGGGCCCTATCTCACTATGGAGCAGAGTAAACCATTGAGGACCAAGAAGGAGACAAGCTGCTGGGCTAGGCAGACACCCAGGAGGTCCAGCAGGTGGCAGTGGCTGGGGGACAGACTTGCAGGAGGAATCTCCTTGGAGGTGAAGGCAGCAGTGAACACAAGGCGACCTGCAGTGGTTGTGGTGGAGGTGGGGTCCACCCTGGATGCTGTCAACCCAATTTAATAACAGAGCAAACATTGAGGCCTCAGGTGGCCCAACAGCCTGTCTGTGCCAGGAAGGATTCACTGTCCCCTCTATGCTTGTCAAGGGGTATTGACCTGAAAAGTATTGAAAGCAAAAACACACTGCAGGATTTCAGAAGTTTACCCACTTTTGTTTCAGACCTTTGGCACAACAGGAAGTTCCGAATTTGAGACTAATGCAGATGTTACTGGGTATGCAACTGATGATTAATTTTCTAACAAAAATTCTGGTAAGGTTTTTTTCCATTTAACAATAGTCTGAAGTCTGAGACTGTGATATTGGAGGGTTGTTTGTTTTTGATGGACTGGGAATTGAACCCAAGGCCTACATGCCTGCTAGGCCAACACTCTACCACTGAGCTACATCATAGCTCTTTGTATTTTAGAAATAAATTTCATTTATTTAATTTTAAATGCTTTCATAGAACCGAGGGTGGTAGAGCACATCTGTAATCCCGTCATTCAGGAGGCTGAAGCAGGAGGATCACAAGTTCCAAGCCAGCCCAGACTACATAGTCAGTTCAAGTCCAGCCTAAAAGGCATAGCAAGACCCCGTCTCAAAAACAAACAACAACAACAACAAAAAAGTTCTCATGCTCTGAAATTGTTTTTCTATTTCGGGTGTATAAATCAATGGCGACACTTAGTTGTGTTCTCATGTGAGGACATGTTATGACTTTGTTATTGTTTTTCTTGGGAATGTGGTTGTAGGAATGTGGTGGGGCATCAAATTGACTAGGAATGGTCTGGATGTTAATTCTTTCTGTTGTGGGCCACACATGGAAGATGTAAGTCTCTCTGACTTTAGGACAGATGTTATCAGGCAAAATGACACACGTCTGTTACAATCAAAAGTGACAGGTGCGTTCTAGGGTGGGCACCTTCCACTCATTTGGTGAGGTGTTAATAAAAACAACCAGACTCTCACAAACACACCAGTCCTTGGGTGGGCTCAAACCACCAACCCTTTGCTTACCAGGCAAACACACTAACTGATTGCACCACAGAAACACAGACAATGCCCTTTTCTGAGGTCAAGAAAAAGCAAGTATTCACTAAATCTAGAGTAGTCGCCTGCTTCCCGCAGGTCAGCTGTGCAAGCTCTGAGCCTAGGTACCAGCTTATCAGACATGTCCGTCACCTTAGAAACCTGTGCGTTGGGCAGGGGATTCAGAAGCTAAAAAGGCAGCACAATGGCCTTCAGTGGGCCTTGCCCTCCACCTGCCTCAGGGTACAGTGGACTGAGCCCAGTGGGTTCTGATGAAAGAGACAAACCCTCTCCTCTGTTCCTCTGTTTTTTATTTGTTTCTTTCTTTTTGTTTTTGCTGCTCCTTCCAAGTTTCTCCTTTGCCTCAGATCTTCACTGCTCCAGCCACACCCAACCAAACAACTCCCCGACCATAGCTGAAGAGTGGCGAGGGCGCTCCGCGGGGCAGGCGGTCAGGGGAGGTTTAGGAACCTAGAGCGCCGGCATCCACGCCACGGGGCGGTCAGCTTTCCTCTGGCCCCGCGGGGCTCAGGCCAGGGCGGAGCGGACCTGGGCCTCTCCGGGACGTGGGCTCCGAGGGAGGGGAGAGGCAAAGCCGGCCGGAGGCAGGAAGGCGGATGGGGGAGGCCGTTCTGCTGCCCTTCTAGCTCTGAATCCCTCCCTCAGAGCACAGGTTTCTACCGCGAGGAACACGACCCGGAGTCTGGTTCCCAGGCTCGGAGCTTGCACAGTTGTCCTGCAAAAAGCAGGCGACACGCTGCAGCTGTACTTGGCTCGTTATGACCATGGAAAGAGATTCACTTTCGTGTCTCTGCAGCGCAATCGGTTAGCGCATTCGGCTGTTAACCGAAAGATTG
Organism: Erethizon dorsatum; assembly: GCA_028451465.1. Taxonomy (NCBI): domain Eukaryota; kingdom Metazoa; phylum Chordata; class Mammalia; order Rodentia; family Erethizontidae; genus Erethizon; species Erethizon dorsatum. The sequence continues at coordinate 74,093,441 of CM051829.1, read as the reverse complement.
GTGGTTCGAGCCCACCCAGGGACGAGTGGGGAAGCAGCAGGTGCCAGGCCTGAGTTTGTCACTTTTTAATGCAAAGTGCATTTGTGCTTTTCCTGATAACATCTCTTCTAAACTAGAGAGACCTACTGTCCTACCTTGCCCCTCACAGAGAGGCTGAATTAGCAGTCCACTCTTTGGCAACTTGACACTTATTCCACCTCTATATAACCAGACTCCTAAGACAAACTCTTTCTAACATGAGAACACAGTTGTGCATAGGTACACGATGCGAAGTCCTGCACTGATATGTTCACTCTTCTACATCTCTTTACATGCTATAAATAAATGCTAAAAAAGTAAATCTCAGGCGGTGAAATAGCTCAGCAGCATAAGCACCTGCCTGGCAAGCGTGAGGTCCTGAGTTTGACTCCTGGTACACACACACACACACACACACAAAATATATATATATATATAATGGTTTGGGAGAAACCAATTCCCCACTTTACTAAGCTTTGATGTATTAGTAGTAGGATATTTACAAGAAATATTGATGGTTGGAACATTAAAAGGTTTTTCTTTCAGTGAAGTTCAACTAGTGGAGAGGGTTCTTTTTCTGATTTTCCCTGGAGAGATGAAGCTGAAAAGAAGGACCTGGAGCGCTGCTGCAGATGCTGTATCTGGGAGTCATTTTGCTATTTTGAAAGTGAGGAGCTGAGACACTTAATCCTGATTTTCTTGCTGAAAGGTTACTTTTCTTGCTGGGGAGTTACTATGACTTTTTGAAAGACAAGAGCTGTGACACTGAATGTTGGTCCTCTTGCTGAGGAGCCAAGCTAAGTCCAGGCCGAGTCACAAACACACTTGAGCTCCATGAGCAAATCAGCCTTCACACTGACCTTGCAAACTTTGGCCCCGTGTGCCCAGATCCAAGACACACCGGCTCTGGCCAACACTACTGCAGATTTCATGTATGGACATCAGCAAGCTGTGCATTTGTTCCCAAACCTCTTCCTAAGCCCCAACACGACTGTTCCTCTAGTCAGTTTCCAATTCCCAGGGCAACGCCTCGTGCCTCTGAGGGTCCCACATGCTGAGGAGGAACACAGCAGTGAGTTCCTGTCATCGTCCCACGCCACCCTGTACCTCAACACTCAACGATCAGACCAAGCTCAGCATCTCCCAGAGAGCAGTGCGCGGTGCTGAGTGACTGGGTTCCCACTAGCGCCTGCTGCTACCCCTGCTGGTACCCTTACCTCGTCCACGTCCCTCGAGACGCCCAGGCTGCATTTTGTGATCATCCTTGGGTAAACAGTCATCCTCATGACAGAACAGATTGTTTCCAGCAGGGGAAAAAAAAAGCAAGTTTTAGGCAATGGTGCTTCAATGTGCAGGTACTGCAAAAGCACAGCCCATGGGCTGCCTGAAATATAAACTGTTTCTGCACAGTTTTGAACCAGGGACCTTTCATGTGTGAGGCGAACATGATAACCACTATACTACAGAAACCTGCATGCTTCCTTACTGTAAGAGGTGTCCCAGAAAATGTCGCATCTGCCGCCTCCCACTGTCAGTTTCCCAGGGAAGGAAATTTCACAGCCAGATGACCAAGATCAATGTGCACGATGAGAAGCCCTGTTGACAGTAGGTGTCTGTCGTACAATGTGATGACAGTGGCCCCTTACCATCCCAAATCTACAATTCCATTCTAGTGAGGAGAAAAGGATCACGCAAATGGCAAGCCAGGGACAAGCTACCAGGTTCTCGCCTGGTACAGCTCAGAGTTTTCGAGGTCATCAAACACAAGGAAAGTCTGAGAAAGCGTGACAGTCAGAAGGAGCCTAAGGACACAGGACAACTGGCGCAATGGAGCGTCTTTCATGGGTTCCGGAACGGGGTACGAATACTAGGAAAAACCAGGAAATCTGCATAAAGTACGGACATTGTGTAATGGTGTATGTGTGCATGACTTGGGACAAACGCACCATCCTAATGTAAGATGCCAAGCGGAGGTGAAAGTGTGCTTGGGATATGTGGAAATTCTCCATACTCGCTGCTGAAGTGTTCGATAAATATAAATGTATGTTATATAAAAAGTTGAAAGAAAATTACGAAGAAATTAAAAGTTCATAAGTCACAGGAGGAGGGTCTTTTCACAAACGAGGAGATTTTCATGGTCAGAAGGTGTAAGAGAGGATTCCACAGCACTGCTGACCCAGGAAACACGACTTAAAATACCGTGATAAACTATTACACATCCACCAGAATGTGGGAGTGTTTAAGGGCAGTGAAAAGCCTCTTACTCACACGAATTTGAACAACCATGTGTCTTGTTGCTGCTCACAGAGTAAGGCAGTGCATCCGTTCTGGAAAACTGTCTGGCAGCTTCTCGCGAAGTTAAAAGTACACCTGCTCCATGACACATTAAGTCCATGTCCAGGTCTAGACTCAAACAATAAAAAATGAATGCACAAGGCCACAGAAAGTCCCACAGGAGAATCCTCAGAGCCGTCTTATACTGAGGGGCTACTGGTTCAATCCAGTTCTCCATCACCGGCAGCCACGCACACATTGGCGTCACACTCATTGCTGACACCAGAACGCTGAAACTGGCAAAAATAGATGCATCACAAAAACATTATATGTGTTTAAAAGTAAACACACAAACTATGCAAAAAAGTACGGTATTTATTAACTTTGGTAGTTTCAAGAAGAAGCAAAACTGTCCCAGGACATTCGTCGGAACGGCAGGTGCCTAGGTGGGGATTCACTGCGGAGGGGTGAACTATAGTTTAGAGAAAATCCAAACTCCAGTCTTGGCGGGTGTAGGCATTTTGCACCCTCTCCCAGGGTTACTTGCTGACCTGTCCTCACTGCTGATCCTTCTGTCCTGGCCAAAGGGAAAAGGCAGGATGAGGTAGGAAGGGCTATGGTGCCCCCTGGCGCCTATGTCAGGAATGGCACATAGCGGTCCTCAAGGTCCCAGAAGCTGCCAATATCCTGGTGGAGCTGGGACTGGACAGACATTCTCAGGTCAAAGAAGACCAACCACAGGGTACAAATGCCCAGCTGGTGTTCAGGACGTTGGATTGATCAAGGTTCATGAAGATCCTCTACTTCTAAGCGGTGGGAGGAGGTGCCCTTTCTCAAATATAAAGTACAGAACCCAGACAGAAGTCAACCTTCAGTGCCTTACCCATGAGGCACTGTGGCACATGCCTGTAACCTAAGGTCCTCAGAGGCTGAGGCAGGAGATGGCAAGGCCAGCCTGGTAATTTAGGGAGACTCTGTCTCAGAAAACAAATTGCTGAGTGTAGCTTACTGGTAGAGTGCTAGCCCGGCATGGGCAAGGCACTTGTATAGAGATAGAGATTCCAAATTTTAATGTAATTAATGAATTTGTTTAGCCTCAGAGAATCTTTTTATAAGAATAACTTCAATAGAAAGTTCAGCAATTGCTTCGTTTTTGTTTTTGTGCCTTTTTCATGCATAACTGCACTCAATACTTTAAAAGCAGAAGTAGAATGTACAACAGCTCAGTTTTATAAAAGCTATTTAGGGCTGAGGATGTGGCTCAGTGGATGAGTGCTTGCCTAACGTACTGCAGGCCCTGTGTTCAGTCCCCAGCAAGGGAAAGACATTCATGAAAATGATAGTATCAGTGTTTAAAATATGTACATGTTCCTGCATTGCTTGAATTGTGTTTAATAACCATGTATAATTTTGTAAAAGATGAGCATAACTTAAAAATAGATTGGAAGAAAATTACTTCGAAGATGTTAATATCTTCTTCTTCATGTAGTTTTCCTATTTTTAATTTAAAGAAGGGTTGGTAAGAAGAATTGAATAGATATGGAAAGGGTATGGGGTAAGAAGAAAATATAAAGGGGAGGGGAAAACACACTTGTAAAGAGAATTTTGTTTAAATTGAAGATTTCTGGAGAGCAGTTGCTGGAATAAGGATATCGGGGAGTCAGGTAGATGCAAGGATATTTGGGACAGTTCTAGGTCTGTCTACAATTTCCCCTTTGTTTTTTTTTTTTTTTTCAAAGAAATATACAAAGTTACTTTTGTTTTCTAGATTTGTACCATTTGTGGTTCTCTTTTATGAGTTAGGACAAGTGGTTGTGAGCATGATTTTGGTTTTTGTTTTGTTTATTTTAAAGAGAGAAAAAAATAGAACAAAATTTCAAAACAACATAATAGGAGGGTAACAATGGTTAATACATTCCATATTGTTATCTTTAAATTAGTTACTCAGGGTACAAGTTATCAGCATTCAATTGTCTAAACAATATTTTTCTTTTTTGAACAGTTTCTTCCTGTTTTACCATGTCTATTGTAGATTTTGGATCTTATTTACTCTTTCAGTTTCTCACAGTAGGGAGACAATACAATGTTTACAAATGTGCATCCGGTTTATTTCACTTATGAGTATTTTCTTGAGTTGCATCCATTTACCTATAAAAGTTTCCAGTTTATCTTTCTTTATGGCTCAGTAGTACTCCATTGCATGAAAATACCACCTCTTTTTTATCCATTCCTCGGTTGATGGGCATTTGGGTTGTTTCCAAGATCTGGCTAATACAAATTGTGTTGCTATAAACATGGGTGCACATATATTGCTGTGGTACGATGTTTTTAATTCTTCTGGGAAGATATCCAGAAGGGGAATAGCTGGGTCAAAATGGGACCTCCAATCCTAGTTTTTTGAGGAATCTCCACACTAATTTCCACAGTGGCTGTACCAGTCAACACTCCCACCAACAGTGGAGAAAGGTTTCCTTTTTCCCCACAGCCCCTCCAGCATTTGTTATTAGTTGATTTCTTGATAATAGCCATTCTTTCTGGGGTGAGATGGAATCTCAGTGTTATTTTAATTTGCATCTCTCAAATGACTTGTGATGCTGCACATTTTTTCATATATTTATTTACCATTTGTATTTCTTCATCCGAGAAGTGTTTATTCATCTCAGATGCCCATTTTTGGATTGGGTCTTTAAATTTGGGAGGTCTGATTTTTTTGAGTTCTTTGTATGTTCTCGATAGTAATCCTTTGTCTGATGAACAGCTGGTAAACATTTTTTCCCACGTTGTGGGTTGTCTCTTCACTCTGTTAGTGGTTTCTCTTGCTGTGCAAAAGCTTTTTAATAAGATGAGATCCCAGTTGTTGATTCTTTGTGATAGTTCCTGGTGAGCATGATTTTGGAGCCAGGCTGCCTTAGGTTCAAAGTCCTACTGTACTTTTAAATCCCATTTCACGGGTGAGTGACTCAGCAGTGGTTTCTCATGAGCAGGATGTTGATATGACATTGATCCAAAACAGGTTAACACAGGTGCAGTTCATGGGCTCTGCCTGACACATGGCACCTTGCAGGTACTCACTTAACAGTAGCGCTAATATTCTGGACACAACACTGCACAAGGGAGGATGTGATAAACACCAATTTTAATTCAGTTCCATCAGTGGTATTTTCAATGGCTGAGGAGAGTGAATTAATCCTCTCAGCCCAGAAGTGATTTCTAAGGCTGGGAGACCCCAGGAAACCCTCTCAATCTAAAGCAGGTTTAGGGATCCTCAGGGAACAAGCAACAGAATTCATTTCTGCTTGGGAAGATCTGGGAGCTACAGCTCATTCAGAGGGAAATACAGATTCAAATCTTGTTTCAAAACTGCCCTAATAACATCTTGATAGTTTTACAGTGGAAAACATTTCTACCTGGAGGGGAAGAAAATGTTCTTTCCTCACCCATCCTCGGGTCATGGCTGTGGCATCTGTAACAAAGGACATCAACAATGGAAAGGCAAACACATTCATTTAACACAAGCTTTTCAGGACAGGAGCCTGCACAAGGAAGTGAATCCTGGAAGAAGCAGCTGAGTGAGGGTTTTCTGACATTAGCTGTGATGAAGAATGGCCAGTCGAGGAGGAATGAGACAGGGCAGAAGTGCACGATCTCCTAGTGAAAACCTGTGGCAACTTAGCAAGGCCAGCTTCACCCTGTCCTGTGTCCCTGTCTTCAGAGGTGAGAATGCTCCTTTCCTTTGGGTACAGAGGGCGCCTCTCAACTGAGGAACTGGGGACCTCTTCCATAAGATAAAGAGGAGGAAGGGACAGAGACTTTCTGCTTCTGCTGTTTGCTCAAATTGCTTCAGCTGAAAATATTCACTATGCCCAAGTGTCCTGTTTTGGGGTTAGTGTGTCCTGAGCCCCATCCTACACAAGATACCATACTCAGACTGTAAAAATGTGACACAGATGGCTATAAAAATTTTGATGGAAAATACAAACGATGAATTATAAATTTGTATATGTACAAGGAAATGAGTTTTTATTCACATTACATTTTTCTCAAAGTTACATGTGTTCCAAGCTTGTTGTAAAAAATAAAAATCTCTTCACCCCCTCCTCGATTTCTTTATGGATAGCTAATTTCATCCAAGTAACTCATTATTCGCCTACCTCTGCACCTCTAAATGTTGGTATTCGTGTTTTTCCATATCAGACTCCAGCTTGCAAGAGAACGTGGAGTGTGTGCTTCCCTTCCTGCCAGTCCCCTCCATAGGAGCCAGCGAGGCCGCTGCCTTAGCTTCCCAGCGCTAGCGAACCAAGGGGCCCCACTTCGCCCCTCTGAGCCAAAGGAAGCTCAAGACCGAACGCCAGGCAAGCACCTTGCGGCTTCCCAGAAAATCCTGTTTGGGGGCAGATGCACACAGGTTGGGAACCTGCAAAGGAAGAAGCTGTGGCCGCTGGAACCCCGAGGCTCCCTCTCCCATTGCTGCTGTCTCCCTTCTCTGCTCTCCTGTGTCCCCTCCTCCTCAGCCTTCATCCCCTCCTCTCTCCTTCGCGTTCCCCGTCCCCTCCCCCTGGGCCAGCGGTGCCCGGCGCCCTCGGGGCTGCGCTCGCCTCCCCCTCGCCGGGGACCCGGGCGCCGCGCCGCGCCGCGGGCTGCAGGACTGGGCCGTTCCGCTTTCTGCAGCGCTTCGGACGAGGAACCCGATCCCTGGAGCCAGTTCCCAAGCTCTTCAAGGGCGGCCGTCAGCGTGGCAGTGGAGACCTCAGAGCTAGGAATTCGGAATGAAATCCGAATGTAAAGAGCCAGCAAGAAACGTGCAGGATACAATAAGCCGCCTGAATAAAATACAGTACTGCGAACTCAGGGCTCCAGCCACGGACCCAAACAGACTCCGTCCCCAAGCGCTGAGCTCACGCCGGCGCGCTTTCTCCGATTCCAACTTTCCTCACCCCAAGACAGTTAGTGCAATTGCGGAGTCCGAGGTGAGAGACACCGCGGGGCGCGGGATTTATGGTCGCCTTTTCCGCCCCCTGGGCAGCTTCGCCCTGAGGCCCGAGGGTCACCTGCCGACCGGGTGGCGCTGGCCGAGTCGCTGGGTCCCCGGGCGGACGGGTCGGGACCCCCGGTGTCAGTGAGGTCAGGCGGGGCCGAGGGAAGTGACGTGTAGGCAAATTCCGCGTGGACGCGGACTCACTGAGAACCTGGTTTCCCCCCGCGGACTCCTGGACGGGGGTCGGGAGGACTCCGGGACCAGCAGAGCCTCCGCCTGCGCAGCTCCTATCCGTGGACCGAAACCTTCCTGTCTCGTACAACAAGATGTGAGGGCAGAATTCAAGTCCCATTTTCAATTTTTTTTTCAACCTCCACCCACAGGTTCCCAGGACAGAGGCACCTCAATCCTCCAGCCGTCAAACATCCTGGGCGTCACATTTCGGAGGCGGTCGGAGCCCAGAGCCCACCGGGCCAAATCGCGCTCCTACTCTGAAAGAAAATTATCTTCCGCTAAAGTAAACGGAAAGGTCCCACCGAGATTTGAACTCGGATCGCTGGATTCAGAGTCCAGAGTGCTCACCATTACACCATGGAACCCACATGAATGTGTAGGCCATCATCGCAGCTGAGGAAAGACATTTTGCCATCCAGCATGCACACCAGTTAACCCTAGGCATATCTTTCACCTCACAAAATGAGGTCACATCCACTTTGGAATCAAGGCAGGGGAGGACTGCTACAAGCATCCATTACAAACCAAGCGCTCTCACTCACTTTACCACACTTCCCTGTCCTTAAATGTCTGCAAACCACAGGGTCATTGCCCTTTTCCTGCCCTTCACACTTATTCCGCTGCCCACGCAGGCCCCGGGATCCTCAGGGCAGAACTTGGAACTGCTGGCTTCCTTGGTTGCATGGCATCTACTACATTCCTTGCACCCTACCTGTGCTGGGTAAAGACCTATCAGCTATGAAGGAAGAACTTTTTTGTCGTCGTCAATGTTGTTGTTGTCGTCAGTCTTCATATGTTTGTTTGGAGTGCTTCTGATCACGAACGTATTTGTTGAATTAAAATAAAAAGCAATCAACCATGTTTAATCTTTACATAAAACACTCAAGCCGGACCATAAAACAGTGCTGTGACTCAAATCCATTCCATGCTGAACCGGCCAAGAGCCAGGGCTCTGACACGGAGACACTGTTTTCTGAGAGTTGACCACCTTGACTCCATCCCAATGCGTCTTTTATAACTCAGAATCACACAGTTACCAAAAAAAAAAAAAAAAAAAAAAAAAAAATACACCTGTGTATGATGACACACACTGACAGTCCCAGCATTCTTCTTGGGAAGTTGAGGCAGGAGGGTGGCAAGTTCAAGCCCAGCCTGGGCAATTTAGTGACTTAGGAAGATGCTGTCTATAAACAAATACATAGCTCAGATTTTTTAGAAAGGGATGAGCTTCAGTTTGGTGCAAAGTGCCTGTGTTCGATTCTGAGCACCAGAGAAAAAAAGTACGTGTGTCCTGCTTCCCAAGAATAGGTTGCCAGGTCATAGCGAGTCTGTGTCTGAATTCTCTTAGGGTGGTACAGTTTTTTTGGTTTTGGTTTTTTTGTTTTGTTTTGTTTTGTTTTTTGGGTTTTTTGTTTGTTTGTTTGCTTTTGTTTTTTGGTACTGGGCATCGAACTCGGAACCTTGAGCTTGCCAGGCAGGCGCTGTGCCGCTGAGCTATAGACCCGGCCCTACAGTTTTTATGTATATAAAACACTGCCGCGCGAAATAGTTACATAGATCTCCAGGTAACCTTAGATTGTTAAAGATAAACGTGAGCACTTTAAAATTTTAGAAAGAGAATTTGAGCATTCAGTGATTCATAAATCGGCCTGACTGTAAGCAGCTCGGCACACTGCAGGTAGGGGGAAGAACAGCTGGAATGAACATAAAACTCACTCTCAGAGGTGAGAGGGCAGTGGGTCTAGAAGACTTTTAGATTTGGGCTTGAAGAGTATTTCCTTGGTTGCACGTTGATGGCTCTGGCGTGACATCTGGAATCTAGGTCCACTCTTCGAGTGGCCCTACATTAGGTTCAAGGGTTGTCCTCTAACTTTTTACATCAGAAGTTCAGTTCCAGCCTGTAAGGCTTCAGGAACAGGGCAAATTCTAGATACCAAAATTCCAAGGACCACAAAAAAGACTAAAATCTGATAGATAGCTACACACACACACACACACACACACACACATGTATGGGTGTGCCACAGTTTTCTATTGAAATGTAAATTTTCCTCTAAAGTTACTCCCACTTTTATTGCAGATAATCACAGTAAAACTAATTTATTTGGAAGATAGGACCGGCTCCCTTACACGTGTCCTGATTATTTACCTAAGTGCGGCAAGCTCCCTAGGCTCTTTGGAAGTCAGCTTTGTTGGAACTTTTTAAATAAGGAAACCAGATGAGGCTTTGAAAGCCTCTCCTGGCTAGCAAGCCAAGCCAAGCCAAGCCAAGCGCTTGCCATCCGATTTTGCCTATAATACCTATCGATTTGGGTGAATGCCTCTCTTCTCAAAACTGTCTTTCTTTCCAGGGCCTTCCTTTCATGAAGCTGCGACTCTTAAAGCCCGATACAAGGCCCAGCTTGAACTAGGAAACTTTATTGGCTCTCTAAAGTCAACTTTAATTGTTTCAAACTGTCCAGTCATAGCTGATGTGATGAAAAAGATGTTCAAAAAAGATGTTCTCGTCAAGTCTAGGGAATGGAACCAATTTTTCCAGTGATAGCCAGCTTCAAAGAGAAGAGATTCCCATTGAACTTCTGGCAATATATTTATTGCCATGAAAACAAGAGTAGTCCTGAATAGTATCCACATTCTGAGATGGTGCAGTGAGAAAAAAAAAAAAAATCGTTTCATCTTTCTTCACAAAGTTCTACTTAACAAAATTGCTGTAAGCTACAGATAGCATAATCTCTTTATCTAAAGGTTTCCTTAGATTTTGAAAATAAAACCTGAGAACAAGCAATGTATCAAACAAAAGAACACAAAAAACAATTCATCAGGTCATTCAGTCCCATAGAATTAATACTTGTTTCACTTTTATTGTTTTGTATTGCTTTGTTTTGATTTGATTTTTCTTTTTATGAGACAGTCTGGCCTTGAGCTCATTATGTAGCCCAGGTTGGCCTTCAATTTAAGGTAATCATCTTGCTTTAGCCTCCCAAATGCTGGGACTACAGGCATGCACCACCATGCCCAGTAATTAATTATCGCTTCACTTGTTGTTTGGTTAACAGATTTATGAGCCAATCTGTTTCTTCATGAGAGTTCTGGAAAATTCTTATCAAGTCCAATTGTATGATGTTGAAGTTAGAAACCTCTACCTGTCAGCGCTGTCCATAAACCTGCTAGGAGATGAAATAGTTTAGGATCATAGCTATTTGCAAAAGGAATTAGGAAGGCAATGTAGTAAAACGGTGAATTATCTGTGGAAGACAAGAAATGTGGTTAAAAGGGCCACGATAAAAGATCTAATTGCAGTCCATTACAATAGTAATGAAAAGTAAAAAGGAAATTTTGTTGGACATACAAGATCTTTAACACGATGATTTAAGAATACCTCAAATATCACATTTTAACATAATCACTGAACTTATGACTGACAATGTTCTTGCAGAACATAGCAGGTTTCTAGGAGCAGCCTGCAAGTTTTGGGACTTGGGTCAATAACCTATACACACATATAAATATAATGCAAAGAATATGAACTATTTTTGGGTTCGAGGCTCAGCTGCCTGGCCTTGTGCGTGCCCGATGCTTCCCCAGCCCACACATCATTTCTTATTTGACAACGCTTCCCGTGCAAATTTAACAGATGAAATAAGCAGTGAAATCTCTGTTTTTACAAGGAGAAAGAATAAGTTCTTTTGAGATAGTATGGGGGCTCTCTGGAACTTCCAAAAAGATTTAATTTAGAAATTAAAACACAAAACAAAACAAAACTTAGCAGGGCGTGGTAGTGCATGTGCCCGGCACTCTGGGAGGCTGAGGCAAGAGCATCACAAGTTAGAGCCATGCCTGGACAGCTCAGTGACTAAGCAAAAACCTGTCTGAAAAAACAAAAAAGGGGCTGGGGAAGTAGCTCAGCGGGAAGGAATATGATAAAAAAAGAAAAAGAAAAAGATCTGGGGTTAGGTCCAGGATGGTGGTTGCTTTGGAGGAGGTGTGGTGGGCATTGACTGCAAAGAGCTCCAGGATTTTCTGTGCCGAAGGACGTTTTCTGTCACTTGACTTAGGACATGGTTCCTTTTTGTCAAAATTCCTCAGGCCGTGCACTGAAGATTTGTGTACTTTTGCCTGTGAATTGATTACACCTCAGTCACTTACTGTAGTCAATTGTTAGTTGTGGGATATCGTCAGGTTTCCACATGTGTATATATCAGATCGTATTAAAATACCTAGATGGTAGTCAGGAGGACAGCAAGTTCGAGCTCAGTCTGGGCAAATTAGCGACTTAGGGAGATCCTGTCTTTAAAAAAAAGGGTTGGAGAGGGAGCTCAGTGTGTGAAGGCCTTGGGTCCATCCCCCAAGCCAACAGAAAAAACCACCACCACCACCACCAAAAACCCACTGAAACGGTGGAGTGTGAAGTCTCACCTCGTCTCGGTTCTCATTTGTACTCAAAACGTCCCACGGTTGTTGGCAATATCTGTGCCGGGAACACGGGAAAGACCACACCATTCCCCTAGTGGAAGACAGCCAGGCGGCAGATCGAGAGGCAGCACCTCGCTTTACGGATCTTGCATTCGGCTCAGACACGGCAGGAATCCACCTCGAGCCCAGGACTCCGGACCTACAGAACCTACTCAGTTCTGCACCGAGTCGCAGGGGAAGAGCACACCGACCGGGAGGTTGGGATGCGAGGTGAAAGAAAAGGCGGGACATGCTCAGGGACACCGCGGTGACTCGGATTCCAGCCGAGCTTGCTGCAGCCACAGCGTAGAGTAGTAACCACTCGAGGTTCACGGCGAGCCGCGGGAGAGGTCACAGCAGCCTCACTGTCTGTCAAGTTACTAATGGACTGTACGTGCACTTGGCATATTCACCCGACGTATTTTTAGAGACCTACAGGCCTTCGCATTTACTCTTTGTTCACTCTTGCACCCTCTCTCGTTTTGTCTCTCCTGTCCTTCTCCAACCATTACGACAACAAACATTTCTCCTCTCCGGAGGACGCGGCCCCGAAGGATGCGCGGGTCTCTGCGATCTCAGGCCCGGGTCGCTCCGGGCCGCAGCCCACACCTCCTCGGCCCCCTCCTCCCCGCCCACGGGAGCCGCCGGCGCCCCAGTCGCGCGCCAGGTGCGCGGTGACCTTCCTCGCTCCCCACTCCCCCTGGTACCGAGCACCCATCTCAAGGAAAGGCACCATCCCTTTACTTAACCCCTCGGATTTCGTCCTCGGGGTTCTTCACAGGAATACAACTTAAAGAGGACGCTAGATTGATGCAACGCGTCCCAACTGAGCTCCCCGCTGAGGGCTGGGCCCACTTTTCGGCGCGGGACCCGAAACGACATCTCCACGCCCGCTGCCCTCGTGGAGACCCGAGCCGGAAACAGGAATCCGACGGTGGCAGCGGCAGCTTCCCAGAGGCTGGGGCGGGCGGCCAGGCGGGGAGGACAGGCTCCTGTGCGGGAGGAGCCACCACCAAAGCCTGCAGGCGCCTTCTCCGTGCGGGCTTCCCAAGCCCCGCGCGGCCAAGGCCCCTCGGCTGCCTCGTGCCTTTGGAATCCGCCCACGCCCGGGTTTCCAATCTGACCGACACCACGATTCGCCGCTCGGGGGTTCTCTGACTTCTCTGGGCTTGGGAATTTGCACAGAGGTGCCCTTAAGGCCCGGCAGCCCAGGACGCCGGCTTGTGGTCGAGGAGGCAATGTGTGCTCCCTCCCGGAAGAGAGAGCCAGGCTCGTCTCTGTGGCGCAATCGGTTAGCGCGTTCGGCTGTTAACCGAAAGGTTGGTGGTTCGAGCCCACCCAGGGACGTCACGTGCTATTTTAGTTCCTGCCTGCTTGCTGCTCGACTGCGTCCCTCCTATCTTCCCAGACTACACTGCTACTCCTCAGCATTCAAGAACAAAACATGTGCCAAATGCCTTCGTCCTGACTTCTGATCAACCAGGCCTTTACACTCCGCTCAAAGAACACATCCCTCCGCGACACGTGGCCGCCTCTGCGCCACAGAGATCAAAGGAACATGTTTGGATGTCAAATCTTTTTTTTTTTTTTTGGATGTCAAATCTTTAGCCCTCCCTCTCGAACCTTGGAAGAGAAAAGGAAACTCTCCCCTCTTCAAATGTGATATGAGCCCAACAGGAGTAGCCTATCCTCATGGGTGTGTGTGTGTGTGTGTGTGTGTGTGTGTGCGTGTGCGTGTGTGCTTGGATTTGGTGATTACTCCAGCAATCATCCTGCCACTAGTGAGATCATCAGCATAACGACCCTTTTTATTATTTTTCAAGAACATCTTTCTTCCCTAGTTTCTGCATTACTTAGCCCTTTTGCAAATGCCTTTTGAAATTAGCCTTGTTGCGCCGTCTTCTAATCACCAACGCTGCTGCAATCATCATTCTTGTACATATATTTCAGGTCCTTTGTGCAGACATTTCTACGGCGTAGACAACTGGCTGTGCAAATGCTGCACTGTGCTGCTTGTATAATGCTTCTCTGTGAGTTAAGTCTGCACGTTTGTCTTCCGCCTGAGCGGCGCTAAATCATCGTACAATGTATTTCTCAATTTTATCAGTGTCCCTTCCTTCATTAACTTCCTGCACAACCGACTTACTCTTTCGGTTCCTGTCTGTGATCCTCTAAGAAGGGCGGTGCTGCCGACAACAGAAGGCCTCAGTGGACCCGGCTCCAGATCTTTTGTCCCCTGATTTGGACAGCTGAACTTCCCAGACAGCTTAAAGTCCTCCCATACCTGTACAGTGCATGCTCTCTGTGGTGACCTAGTCACTAGGACCCAGGCAAGACAGGTCAGAGTGATCTCTTTGATAGCTGTCTGCCCAGCCACTTCTCCTGGGGGAGGAAAACCTGGAGAGTTCTGGTCTCTTTTTCCTCCTCGCCTCTCCTCCTCTCCTAATACATCTTGGTTCGGCGTTTATAGGATCTGATGGAGATGATCGATCTAATGCCATCGCTTCCTCCTACACAATGGTGACTTGGCCTCCAGGTAACCGTCTCTATATTAGTGCTATATAGCACTCTCTATTAGTGTTTGTCTCTATATTAGTGTTTGACAGAAGTGACAAAGCCGAGGTCCTTAAAAATTAGCCCATCTGAGACATGTCATTGGAACCAATGGAATCCTACACCTTGTACAGATCCGGTCCCTTAGAGGTACCGGCTGAGGTTCCCTCGGTTCTTCTGTTGAATCTCAGGGGCAGTATTTGAGCTCCTCGGCTTTTACAATAACTAAGCATACTTACTAACCAGTCATTGTCTCACTATGCCCTTTCTGTGCGGTGATTTTCTTCCATCAGTGGCATCGCTGTTAGTTTCCACTTCTGATGTCATAAAATGAACACGTGGTAGACGATATCTGTTGCGTGGAGGTTATCAGGGAACAGTACCCTAGTTTTTCTCTGTTTTTGTTTCTGGTACTAGGGACTAAATCCTGAGCCTTGGCACTGAGGTACATACCAATCCCTTTATTTTATTTTGTTTTGTTTTATTTTATTTCATGTAGAGACAGAGGCTTGCTAGGTCACTAAATCACCCAGGCTGGACTTGAACTCGTGATCCTCCTGCCTCAGTTTCCCACAGTGCTGTCATTACAGGTGCCTGCCACCACGCTAGGCCCATTCCCTATTTTGAGGTGCATGAGATTGAATCTAGCCTGTGAGTCTTTCTTGGCTTGCCTTGTATACGGAGGAATCTCCTATTTCCTGGTATTTGAGAGTGCAGCAAAAGAAAAACTTTCCGTCTTGTCTTTATATTATAGTACTTGAGTAAAATCGTACGGCTCCAAGAGTTGTCAACTTCTGCAAGAGGGGAATATCTGCAATACAAATGATCTCGGTACACGGTCGTTTAGCTTCAGATCCGGAAATTCTCAATCTCTTTCACCTATCGCCCAAATCTCCATAAACTGACAGGTATGATGAGTCTGGAAACCAAGAAGGTCTTTCCTGTGGAGCCCATCTGTCCTCTTCCCACCCGGAACACGGTTGCGCAACAGGTTGATTTGCGAGCCAGGAAACCAACCAACCTCAACGGTGCACCTGGAGCTCGATCGAAGACACGTGGGATAAGGGTCACGCCTCTACTAACTGAGATGGTCGGGTCCAAAAGGAGCCCCTCCGCGGGTGACTCCTCTGGAGAGTCCCACGAGCCGGTTCAGAGACCGGGAACCGGAGGGACTGGGCGCCTCACCTCCTCACCCGCCGAGAGCCAAGGCGGCTCCTTCTGACCCGGAACCGACGCACCCACGAAAAGAGCGCTGGTGCTGGGCTGCGGCGCCCACAGCGCTAGAGCCGCCCTAGGGCCAAACGCAGATCCGTTTCCTGGTGGCCTGGCCTCGGAGCGCAGAGCACGGCGCAGGCAAGGAGAAGTGAGAGGTGCTGAGGGATGGGGTAGTAGCTGCGACCACCAGGACTGCAGTGGGAAGAAACCTTTCCAGGGTCCGCTACTCGCCCGACAAACTTGGGCTTTCAGCACAGTCTGCTGAGATATCAAGTGTGGGTCATGGCAGGTCCCTGGTGGTCTAGTGGCTAGGATTCGGCGCTTTCACCGCCGCGGCCCGGGTTCGATTCCCGGTCAGGGAAGCTGTTTTGCCCCATCTGCCACCCCGAACCTGGTGATAGTCCCCCTGCTACTACCTTCATCACACAACCTCCCTTTCAGATCTTCCAGCTAAACCGCCTAGCATCTTGGTTCCATCTTTCCTTCCTTGGGGAAAAGGAATCGGAACAAAAACAGTTGCAAGATTCGTAAGTGTGTATATTCCTCACATATGCTCGTCACCTGCCGGCTTCCCGACTTCTTTCCCTCGCCCTCTGCCAGACATCTCAAGACCCTTCCGCTGCACTGCTCTTGCTCCTCCCCTTTGGCAGTGTCTCTCCAATCAGTGCCTTCAGAACCCTTCCAGGAAGACCAGGGGAAGGTTTGTCTTCCCAAGGACTCTCTCTTGGCCCCTCAGGAACGCAACACGCATTGTGGCCAGACCCTTACAGAAGGTAGAGGTGGAGGTTTCTTGGCTTTCTCCCGACCTCCCAGGCCAGGGGCGCCCACGCTGGTCTGAACGCGATGAGCTTGTCATCCTGCACACGCCCACTGCCTTCCCAGCTCCTCCTGGTCGCTCTGGTGGACAACTGGGGCTTGGGTCAGCCTGACTTCCGGAAAGACCCAGGCAAGGGAAACCCTTCTGGGAAGGGCAGCGGCCCCTTGTTTCTGCCAGACTGCGTGTGCCCTGCGGGGGCCTTCGCGGGCTCTGATCCCTTCACGGAAGCTGGAGAACCATTGCATGTGGCTGGCGAGGTGAGAGAGAGGGCATGTGGAGAGTTGATCAAAGGAAAGGAAGGGGAAGGTTCTCGAGAGCTATGCAGAGTGCTGAGGGTAACTGCTGTCGGAGGTGGCCCTGTGATAACAGATCTTAGACTCCGCCAGTCTTGGCCTTAACCTGGTCTCTGGTCAGTGTGAATTCAAGCACACAGAAGCATCCTGGTTCGTGGCGCGTCTTCAAGTGTTCCTCTCCACGCAGTCATACAGCAACTCAGGCCACGGATGCTATTGGTGGGAATCCTGAGGACTGCGGACTCCTTTAGCGGATGTCGGCGAGCGCACCGTCACGCTATCGCCTTCAGAAGTCCGAAAGCCGAAGCACTGTTCGCTCCAGGAACTAAGCAGCCTTACTGGAGGCCTGATGTTTTCCCAAGGGGCTCTTGGTTATCATCTGCCTTCTACAGTTTTCTGTGCCTGTGAAGGAACTGAAGTTGGTAAATTTGGTTCAAATTTATAAGGAATGTGGATATTTTATTCCAAACTAAGCATAATACTTACACAGAACAATTAAACTAAAAGAGATCAAGGCAGACTGGGGTGCCCAAAATACTTGGCCCAGAAGACTTCACAGACCAGGCTTCTGATGTATATGCCACAAAATAACATTCTGACCCCGTGCAACTTGTTTACACACTGACAGCTATAGTCGGCATTACTATGGGACATTCCAATCCTGCAGGTTGCCCCCAGGGTCATCTCATCCATGGCTCCTTTCTTTCCCCAACAAGTTCTTGCCCCCACCTTCTCAGAACTATTTTATGTATAGCCTTTAAAGGACACATTATTTTATTCATTATTGGGGAACCAATCCAGAGGCCTCCTCCCACTGAGCTAGCTACATTCCTGGCCCTCTTTGCCTGTCTTCTTTTCCTCCTCCTCCTCCTCCTTCTCCTCCTCCTCCTCGTCTTCTTCTTTTAATGTTAAGACGGGGTCTTGGTAAGTTGCTCAGGCATGGATTGAATTTGCAGTTCTCCTGCCCCAGCTTCCCAGACTGCTGAGAGTACAGGCGTGCACCACCAGCTAAGCTTTCCACTCCCTTCCTTACAAGACAGCTTGCTACACTACCAACACCAATACAAATTCCTGACACAGGAGTCACGTAATCACACTCTCCACTTGTGATCTTTGTCGTTAAAACTTGTTCGAGTCTGAGAGTCCCCTGGGCACATTTCTGCATGTCTGAAATCTGCATTTACTACACTGCAACTATTATTAGGTCAAGTGAACTCTCTTAGTGTTCAAAAACTTTTCATCTCATTTTCTCCTAGGGATCTGCACTTACAAAAACTACATAGGCAGGATGCAAGTTAATGGAGACGTTCCATCAGTGTATCACATGAGCTATTGCAGTCCGTTGATCATTCACCTGCACTGCATCATTGGCGGCGCACCTTATTTAATATCCAGTGATGCAGTAACCTTGTAGTAGAGCAGAATTCCTGGAGTCTCCATAGCCACAGCTGGGAGCATACCCTTTGTTGCCAGCATACACAGGAAACAATGTAACTCCCAGGCCTGCTACCCACCTGCTTCTGGAAAAAAGATGTCACCAGCCCTAATTCCACCTGGTCCGAATTTGCTCTGATAACAGCCAGAATGACAGAGAATTGCCAGAGTTTTCAGGGGACTGGCTGTGCTTGTGTCAGATTTACTTTGTGTCACAAGTCTATGCTCAAATCTGAAACACAGTCAGTAAACAAGCCTCTGTCAATATCACAGACACAACACACACACACACACACACACACACATAAATACAAGGTGAGATTATATATCTGCTACATAAAATGTAGAATGTTTCCCAGGTACACGCATGTTGGTGCATGATCATTACACCATTCTTTTTATGGCCGAATAATATTCCATCGTGGAGATGTTGTACGTTTCCCTATCCGTTCATCCATTAATAGATATTTGAGATGTTTCCATATTTGGCTATGTCCCAGTCTTTGTGTCAGATAGGTTTTCAGTTCTCAGCTGTATACTTAGGAGTGGATTGCTGAGGCATATTGCAGCTATTTTTCTAACTTTTTAAAAAACTGCCAACCTGCCTTCCACAGCAGCTGCACCAGTTTGTATTTCCCACCGGCAAGGTATGAGGGTTCCACCACTTGCTGTTGTCCAATTTGTTTCAAATTTGTGTTTGATAGTGATCTAAGAGGTGTGAAGTGTTGTTTCATTGCGGTTCTTCTTCTTTTTTGTTGTTTGTTTGTTTGCAGTACTAGAGATTGAACCCAGGGCCTTCTCACTGAGCAACATCCCTAGTCTGGCCCCCTTTTCTGATTTTTGTATTTTGAAACAGAATCTCCCTAAGTCACAGAGATAATGGGATGGGCTTGAACTGAACCATCCTCCACCTCGGCCTTCCAGAGTGCTGGCAAACAGCCCAGCGCCACCACTCTTAGCCATCACTGTGGTTATGACTTGCATTTCCCTGATGGCTAGCGATGTTAGCCAGGTGCTTTCTGGCCATTTCAAAACCTTCTTTTATACATCTGAAAAAAAATTTTTTTCACTTACAAATTGGATTATGTGCCTTGTAATTACTGTGCTGTAATAGATCTTCACGCATTCTGCATATACCAGTCTCTTATCAGATTTGCAGGTATTTTCTCTCATCCTGTGGGGTGTCTCTTCACTTTCATGATCATACCTTTGGATGCGCAGAGGTTTTTAATTTTGATCAAGAGCTGTTTATCCATTTGTCGATTCGTCTGTGACATTGGTATTATGCCTAAGAAGACCATGAAGATTTATGAGGTATGGTGAAAACGTACGGGGAATAGTTAATGAAAAAATTATTATAGTAAAAGACATATTGCCATCCATCCCCCTCAAACTACTCGCTGTCACTTCCATGTTTTGTTTTGTTTTCTTAGCTGAGACAGGGTCTCACTATGCAGTTCAGGCTGGCCTTGAACTCACTTTGTAGCCCAGGCTGGCAGTGATCCTCCTGCCTCAGCCTCCCAAGGGATGGGGTTACAGGCGTGCACCACCACACCCCGTCTGTTCTTGTCACTTTCTGAAGCAGTTCTGGAAGTCCTCTTCTGTCCGTTTCTTTAGCTTTGCTGTGATGGCTACCTCGATGTGCTGAACCTATTCAAAATGTTTACTCTTCACGGTCCTTTTGACTTTGGTGCAGAGCCAGAAGTTGCATAGCGCCAGATCCGGTGCATAAGGTGCATGAGGATACACCATAACGTTTGTACAGCTTTCCTGTTGGATGGCACTTGGCAACAGCATTCGCCACATTTCTGATCACACCTCGTAAAGACACTCAAAAAGGAAGACTTCCAGCACTGCTTCAGAAAATGGCAAGAAGGATGGGATAAGTGTGTCCAAGTGAGGGGGAGTACTCTGAGGGAAATGAATGGCAATGTGTCTTTCCTATAAAAAGCTTTTAAAATTTAAAAAGTCACTATTTGTCCACCCTGTATACATCCCTGGTTTATTCTGAGTATTCCAGTGGTTACATTTAGGCATACGATGCATATTGGTTTAATTTCCTTATCTGGTATAAGGCA
Organism: Erethizon dorsatum; assembly: GCA_028451465.1. Taxonomy (NCBI): domain Eukaryota; kingdom Metazoa; phylum Chordata; class Mammalia; order Rodentia; family Erethizontidae; genus Erethizon; species Erethizon dorsatum. The sequence goes on along the minus strand of CM051829.1, from coordinate 74,073,098 downwards.
AGGTTCCGACTCGATTCTCTTGCATGTAGATATGGAGTTGCCCACGCAGCATCTGTTGGAGAGAAGATTCCTTTCCCCATGGAATTGTCGTGGCGCCCTTGTTGAAAAACCAAGCGATTGTAAGCATAGAACTCATTTCTGGGCTCTCAGTTCCATCCCATTGATACGTATGTTCAGCCTTATGCCAGAACCACCGTGATCCTGATTACTGCAGATTTCCAGTGAGTTGTGGAATCAGATAGTATTAGTTCCCTAAAATAGTGGTTTTTCAAGATTTTTTTTCTTTTTTTGCCTGTTTTGGACCTCTGGCATTTCAAGATCAATTTAAGGATCATCTTGTCCATTCCTGTCCTCAATTTGATAGGTACAGCACTGAATCTGCAGGCCATTTGGGGGCCCACTGTGATCTTAACCATATTTAGTCTTCCTACCCACGAAGAGGAGATGTCTTCCCATACATTTCCATCTTTTTTGTAATTTTATTTTATTTTATTTTATTTTAGGAGGTTTTGTATTTGTTACCACAGGTTTCTACTTCTTTCTCTAAGTTCATTCCTAAGCCCTCTGTTTTGTTTTTCCAAAGTCCTGTAAGTGGAATTGTTGCTTTTGTTCTTGGATTGTTCAATGCCAGTGCCGAGAGATACCACTGATTTCTGCAGATTGATCTGGGATCCCGCAGCCTTCCTGAACGCAGCTGTTTTATATATATTTTGGGAGGGAGTCCTTAAACATCAAAAAATCTACACACAAATACATTTTACTTCTTCTTTTAAAGTGTGGTTGTCTTCTACTCCTTCTTGCCTCACACCCAGCTAAAACCTCCATTATAACGTTGAACAGGAAGGGTCAGAGAAAACTACATAGCACCCACCACCTACAACCATAGACCAGACCACTAAAAAAGAGCAACAGAATACCCACTGTTATTAAGGGTTTTGTTTGTTTGAGACAGGGTCTTGCTATGACCTTCAGGCTGGCCTTAAACTCGCGGCGATCCTTCTGCCTCAGCCTCCCAACTGCTGGGATTACAGCCGTGCACAACCATGCCTGGCCCACTGTACCAGGCTAACTGTAGGCAAAAGAATGAAAGTCAAAATAATACTATTAAACAAACGCATATCAGATACCGTGCCCTGCATCTGTTTTCTGCTGCAGCAGCGTTTTGGGGTCTTTGACGAGTGAGTTCCAAAGTGTGAATATTCTACCACTGATGGAAAAGTGGTTATGCCTAGTAACCATTAATAACACGGTGGCTATGGTATTGGTGGCTATAGTATTGTCCTCTGGGTCTTTTCTCAGCCTTGTGTGTTCATTTCTGTTAAGCAAAAGCCTTGTAATGGAATTGCTGACTTGTGTATCAGGTGTATTTTTATTTTATTTTTATTTTTTTTTCAGGTGTATTTTTAATTTCATGAGAAGCTAGCAAACAGTTTTCCAGAATGAGTGCACCATCTTACTCTGTGACCAGCAATAAGAGATACAGTTGCCCAAATTTTTGAGGTTTTCACTGTCTGTAATGTGTTTCCCATTCTGGTGGGTGGGTGTCATGGCGTGTGTCTAGATGTCCCACCAAAGCCTCGTGTGGTCATAGGTAGGACTTTTCAGAGGTGGCTGGATCTAGAGTGTGTGATGCTGGGATTGATTCATGGTGCGATGCCAGGATTAAGGGTGCCCAACCCTGGGTGTGACTGCTACCCACCCTAAGTGCAGGTAGCCTGGATAGAATATAAGGGACAGAAGGCACAGGCAGCTATCTATTATAAATACCCCCTACCTTTGTTCCACTGTGCTGGTTCCAGAGGATGACGTGGGGGGCAATAACACAGAGGCCAGGGGTTGCAAGGCTGGACAGGTTTGGGAATAGACCCCAGGCCTGTGTGAGGGCTCCGAACCAGGCACACCCAATCTAATACCTTCCATTCCAGACCTCTAGATCCAACGTCATCGGTTCCTACTTCTCTGCTATGTTTCACTTGCCTGGCTCAGGGCTCACCCCCTCTGGCCCTGCCACCCATGCAACCGGGAAAGACACACACCTCTTCTATCTTGACAAGCCAGCCTGCCCCACCTTCATGACCCCAGACGTGGGCTTCAGGGGACACGTACCTGGGACTTGCTCACCGTGCACCGGCTCACCTCCAGCAAGGCCCAGCTCCTGGGAAGTGCCCAGTAATGACGGTGAATGAAAGAATTCTAATGCAGGATTCTGAGGCAGATCGAGAACCTGAATTGACTTCAGACATCAAGCTGTTAGTGCTTAGAGCCATTCCAATAATGGGAAGTGTGAAAAGTTTTGCAAAGGCTGCATGCTTCAGAACGTGTATTCTGAGAGCTACTTTAGAAGTCTGTCTGGATTCTGGCAAAGTCTACAGGGCACCATGTGGAATGGAAGGACCTCCCGACCCTGTAGGGTACCAGCGCCTCAGCTTGTGGGACTCGGCACACAGAGACGAAGGTAAACCCAGAAAGCTGAAGAGGGGGAGACCCAAGTCAATAAGACCGGACGGAGTTTGAGGGAGCGAAGAACAGACGAACCCAGACACATGGATGCAGGTCGATACAGGAGGCATGAGTGGGGCAGATATGTCAGAAATGGGGATGCGGTGTGTCAAAGTCCGTGAGTTCCACTTTCCTCATGAAGTTCAACGGGGCGAGAAAGACAAGCGCTCTAAGGGGCCAGGTGTGCATAAGATGTGTTGTCTTGCGCAGGATACTGTGGCTCCAGAGATTTGTGTCAAGTGCGATAACGCTGGCAGAAACAAATACTGAGAAAGAATAATAGAGAGACAGTTATCAGCATCCCTTGTAAGGTAGGGGGAATGGTCATTAGATTGTTTGCATTCAACAAAGGCAAAACACAGTTCATAAAGAGAAAGAAGAGGAACCAATGTCTGGGACCAGAGACTTTCCCCCTCCTTCTGGATAAGCTGCTGGCACGAAGCAAGGGGGATTACTCCAGCCAGTCTTCTCTGGAGCCTATCCACCAGATCGCCACAGAAAACACTCAAAGTTATCGGGAGACTTTTAAGCAGCTTGGCAGTTTAGCTGCCAAACATAAGCAACGGCGTATGTGTGGGTAACGTCCAGCGTGCCTTTCTCTCAAATCTCCCCTCTCCCGTCATTAGAACCCCAGGTAGACGTATGAAATGCATGTTGTGCCAGCGAGAGTAGGGAAAAAGGCCTGCCACTGAGTTGGAAAGACACAGTGGAGTAGTAATTGTCATACTCCCCACTGAAGTCAAACTAAGACCTCACAAAGATACCTTCAGCTTCTGGCAAAAGAGGAGTAACAGAAATCTGAGTTACTCTCTCCTGCCTGAAACCTCCCCTCCCCCCAAGAAAAAGCATCTGACAGAACAGGTGAAATGACAGTTTCCTATCGTTTCTGTCACACTAGAACTGAGGCAGCCAAGAACAGCAACGCCTGAGAGAAGAGAATCCAACAGGGCGAGCCCTCCCATTGCCTGGGCTCACTGCCCGCAGACAGATCCCGGCTCAGCACCAGGAGGGGACCCGAGGATGACTGGACTGGGGACATGAAGCCGAGTGTCCTTGGAGAGCGAGGCAGCCAGAGTTCACAGGACAAGCTCCCGTGATGGGAAAGATGGACAGAAAGAAAACCCAGAGATATGGAAAGAGTCACCACCGCGAAGAGCGGAGAATGACCAGCATTTGCGTGGGAAAACAAAGAAACCAAAACAGATCTGCCTGCCCTGCGGTCAAGAAAAGAAAAGAAAGCACTGAACGCTTTTACAGAGTAGTAGCCGGTGCTCACCCGTGACACGAGATGATCAGAAAATAGCGCCCTTTGCTACCCCACAGCGCTCATGCCCGAGGGGAGTCGAACTACCGACCTCTCGAGGAGGAACCAAGGCACTAACCGCTAGCGCCACAGAAACTCGCCCATCTGTCACCCTCAACCCTCCTAGGAACAGGCGCTCACGCGACGCTAGGTGGAGCCACCACTCGTGCAAGTTGAACGTTCAGGCTCCAAAGTTTCGGAGAAACGGAGAACTGGAGCCCAAGCCTCGCGCTCGCCGCAGCCGAAGACGAAGCCGCGTGTGCGCCGGGACCTCCCGAGGCCCGAAGAGCACGAGCGGCGCTCGCTCGGCCCCGCGCTCCCCGCGCCTGAAGCCGGTGCCTCGGCCTCGCGGCTGCGCGACTCCGCGACTGAGCCGAGAGGGCCCCGAGAGCTGAACACCCGGAGGCTGCGCCGAGCGCTCTCGCGTCCCTCCCGCCGCCTCCCCGAGCCCCGCGCCGCGCCGCGCCGCGCCGGGCCGCCCGCGCTCCCCTCGCTCAGCTCGCTGGCGCCGGCGCCGCCGCCCGGGAGCAGAAGAGGAAGCGCCGCGAGGCGCAGAGGGCAGGGCGGGCGGCGCCCACGAGGCCTCCGGAGAGGCCGCGGCGCGGGTTGAGGGGTCGCGGAGCGTTCCGTCACGCAGCGCGTTAGGGGGCGGAGGGAGGGAGAGACGCGGCGCCGGCACCGAGCACAGAGAGGCGCGGGGACGCGAGGCCCAGCCAGCCGCGCAGCGATGGCATTGCGCCTACGTCAAAGGCGCGCGGGCGCGAGTGGCGCTGGCGGCCCGGCCCCGTGGCTCGCCGTGATCGTATAGTGGTTAGTACTCTGCGTTGTGGCCGCAGCAACCTCGGTTCGAATCCGAGTCACGGCAGCGTTGCCGGTCTTTCCCTGGGGCTCGCCTTTTGCTTCCTCTTTCCCTACGCCCGCATTCACTGCTCCCCTTCTCCCTGGGTCCCGCACCGCCGCTTTCCGCTGCCCGCCAGGCGCCAGGCGGCTCGCCGCAAACGGGACGCACCCTGCACGCCACTGGCCGCGGTCCTCCCGGACCCTGCACCTGGCTCCCTTACGGCTCTTGCCAGGCGCACAACCTAGCCCGGTCCGCCGCGGGCCGGCTTAAGCCACCGCCCTCCTGTGCTCACCGCCGCTCCCCCGGGACGCATGGCCTACTTTCCTGCCCCAAACTGAACCGAACTTTCAGTGACTTCAAACTCCAGACTCCCTGGCTTGGTCTGCAGCCGCTCCTCTTCAGTTCTCGCTCCCCACCCCCACCCCCACCCCCCCCGCCACTTTTATGTCCCTGGCAACTTATTGAAGCAAACTTCCCATAGGATAAAATACAGAACTTCTTGCATTTTGACAAAAGCCATTGGTACCCAAATAAAGTTTTAAAATTGTCATCTCAATGCTTGGTCCTTTCAGGCATCACTCATACTCCCTTCTTTACTTATTTGGTCACTGTTTCTCTGGTGATTATAACTTCTTGATGATCACATAGTGACTGTAGCTTTCCCCGCCCCCGCAAGCTGGCTTTTCCTCCTTGCACCTTACTGTGTTCTTTTGTGTGTGTGTGTTTATGTTGCTGCTTTGTCACTACTGCATTTTGGTGGCATATTGGTTGTTTCTGTTTGTCACCTTCATTTTTGTGTGAGTGTCTGTGTGTTGGACGGTTTGAATCCATGGCCTAGCATATTCTAAACTCTGCCACTGAGCTAAACTCTCAACCCCGGTTTTGTTGTGGATGAAAGTAATTCCATTATATGAATGAGTACACCATAGCTGATGCATGATTGGGTGAAGAAGTGTTTGGGCTGCGAGAAGTGTTCGGAAAGCCAACAAAGAGCATATAATCTTTCTAACCCTGTCCAAGGGCATTAAGAAAGCGATTTGGGTCTGGATTACTTCCTTACCAAGTAATGAAAGAGGCCTCGAAGCTGGTGCTGCACTGATCACCTTTCATGGGACTGTCTTTCCCTGTGTCAGACTAGGTGTAATGGTTTATATCTGGATGTCCCCTCAAAGCCTCATGTGCTCATACGTGGGATTCTTGGGAGGTGAGTGGATCACAGGGGTGAGATACTTAACAGTGGATTAGTCCACCGATGAGTTTATAGCTAAATGTGATAGTGGGAGGAGGTAGATCACTGAGGGCATGGCCTGGAAGGTTCTATCTCCCTCCCTCTTTCCTTGATCACTCTCTGCTTCCCACTGCCGTGCCACCTTCTTTGGAGCCAGAAGAATGTGGACTGAAACCTCTGTAAACGGCAAGCTAAAAACAAAACAAAACAAAACAAAAACCGAAAAGACAACTCTAAGCTTCTAAACTTCTCGAGTTGACACAATGAATCAACCACTAAGGCCTTGTGAATGTATTCTACTATAATTTCTTTAATTTGCAGGTGTCAGCTACTGCCTCCCAGCAATGAGAAATGTATCTAAGATACAAAGTGTATGTGCTCTTTTGTTCTACCAAAGTGTGTTTATTACATAGCGCCTAGCCATCCCACTATGTGTGTCCCCTATGGGAAGCAGATTGAGTCCTTCCTCATGTAGCACAAGAGGGGTTTATGGAGGCCAATGGTCCTGCAGGGGCTGTCAGGAAGGACCTGCTGGCCTGGGGGGGAATCTCTGTCTACTACCTACTGATCTTGTTGAGCTGTATGTGAGCAAAGCCTTGGTCTTCCATGTAGTGCTTGACTCCATGTGTTCTTGGTGACTCTGGAAAGGAGTATTTGGACTTCTGAACAACAGATGCCACCAGCTCTACAACACAGCTACTATGAATGAATATTCTTGTATCAGTCTTTTGTACTTTTTTTCCCCTTGAGTATGTACCAAATAGTTCTGGAATTGCTGGAACATGGGGTATATATACTTTTAACCTTATTAGAAACAGGTAGTTTCTTTTAGAATGGTTTCTCACTATTACTGAAGATCATAGTTGTTCCACATCCTAGAGAGCATTTGGTGTTTGGTGCCTTTCAAATATACCCATCTGGAAATACCATTTAATTTCTTTCTTTTTCTTTTTTTCATTTTATCATTGTGTTAGTTACTTTTCTCTCGTTGCTGAGACAAAATACCTGATGACCAAATTTAAGGAAGAAAAGGTTTATTTAGCTCACAGTTTGTGGAGGTTTCATTCCATAATCAGCTGACTCCAAAGCAGGGTGGCATGGCTGAGGGGCAACCATAATGGTGGAAGATAGCAAAAGCAACAAGAGCAAAAGGGGATGGGAAAGAGCAAGCCTCTTTTCCTCCCTTATATTGATGCAGGCTACCCACCCTAGGGCAGGGTAGCACTCATACCATCTCTGTGCCCTCCTCTTGCACAGGCTCAGGATGTTTACAAAGTGAGGACCCTGGACCCCTGCTGAGTCACTTAGTTAAACTTCTAAACTTCTCAAGTTGACACAATGTATCAGCCATTACAACATCCTAGAGCATAAACAGCTCCTCTAGGGCATGTCCTCTACACCCTAGGATGTAGAACTGCTGAGTTACTTAGTTAAGCTTCTAAACTTCTCAAGTTGACACAATGAATCAACCATTAAGGCCTTGTGAATGTATTCTACTACAATTTCTTCTAAGAACTCTAGCACTCACTTTTAGTTTTTAAATCCTTGGCAAATCAATCTCCTGGCCACAGCAAACTTGGTGGCTACCAATATTCTGGTCCCCCCCCCCTTTTTATGTCTATGGCAAATTACTGAAGCAAACTTCACACAGGAAAGAATGTAAATGTAAAAACCTTGACTGTGCATAGTATGACTCAACAATCTGCTGGTATTCATTTCAGCCTGAAAAACTCCCTTTATCACTTTTTTAAGGGAAGATCTAATCTTTTTTTTAAATTCCAGTTTTTTTTTTTAATGGAGGAATGTCCTAACCTTCCCCCTCCAACTTTTTTCCCCCACATAAGAGTCTTGCTGTGTTGCACAAGTAGGAAACTAACTTTTAAAATCAAGGGATGCTTTCACCTCAGTGTCCAAAGTAACTTGCACTCCAGGTATGCACCACCACACCCTGGTCCATCCTCACTTTTGGTGGACAGTTTTGTTAGATGTAGAATGTTTGTTTGGCCAATTTTTCTTTCGATCTATTAAGCATATTATTTCACGGACTGCTGAGCTCCATCATTTCTGATTGAAATTGCTATTTCTTTTATTGAGAAGACCGTGGGCTTAAAGTATGGCTTCCGTTTTGCTACTTTCTAAATTCTCTCTTCCTCTCTCATCACTTTGACTGTAAAGTGTTTTGGTGTGGAACTCTTAGTCTTTCCTGCTGGGAATTTTGTCAAGGCTCTTAAATTTGGGGAAATTTGGGTCATTATTTCTTCCCATATTGCTTCTGCCCCTTCTCTTCTTCAGAGACTCTCATAGCGCCACTGAAAAGACAAGGCATTACCCTATCCTTGCCATGCTGCTGGTAATATGTTAGGTCAAATAGCCCTGGCATGATCTCCTGATCAGAAAATTTGACTGGTGGTGTGTAAAAAAGAAAGGAAAAGAGAATTGGGTGAAAGAGGGAAGGAAGGAGAGAGGGAGGGAGGAAAGAAAAGAGAAAGAAAAAAGAAAAGCAGGTGAGATAAAAACTATTTCCTTCTATGTTCCCATTCTTCTTGTGAGGCTCTTGTTTAATTTCCCAAAACCAGCAAACTAGGGCTTACTTCTTAGGAAGGTCAGAGGCTCCACTACACATATCCCTATATCTGCATCCAAATTCCTCCCTGCAGGCCTTCCCCAGCGTTTCTCCCACTATTGGGGGCTGACCAGACCCCAGTGGCCTGGTTGAGGGTACAGTGAAGGATAAAGAGAAAGACAATTTTGAGACTATAAAGGGGTTGGGGAGGTGAGAGCTCTTATCAGGCTAAGACCAAGACTCTCCAAACTTTCAGTGCACTGGTGGTGGAAACTAAGAGGAGTCTAGGAGGATCATGGCTGAATATTTTAAGTGTGATAATTTTTATTTAAATGTGCGTTGCAAGGAACACACTTAAACACATCGAGGTCAGCTATTCCATGTTTACAAAAATAGATATATTGAATATAAACAAATGAAAAAATTCATAAAATGCCCTTTGAATCATCAGCAGTTACCACCAAAATTCTTCACTGTGTACACACATTGGTGTTTTCTCTTTCTCCAATATCTTACATCCTATGCTAGACCCAAAACTCCATTTTCTGGTTCCAGTTTATTGTTCCCCTCTGTATCTCTGCCTCTCCTCTCTACTTTCATACACACAAAATGTCAGCTCTTCCTAAGCCTCCAATTTGTGATATCCCAGTGACCACCTTGGCAGATTAGGAACCACACATGGGATGGTTTTAGTTGTGTAGGAATGAACCACAGACTTGGTCGGTTTCTTTACAACAGAAATGTATGTCTCACAGTTCTCGCAGGCTGCGAGTCTGAGATCAGGTGCCAGCACAGTAGGGTTGTACGAGGGACCCTCTCCGGTTGTAGACTGCAGTGAGAGGTCCATGGAGTCCCTTTTTTAAAGGGCATTAAAATCATTCAGGATGACTCCACCATTGTGATCTAAAATTACCTCCTACAGGCCCCACCTCTTGATATTGAGGGTTACAATTTCAACATATTTCTTTAGGGAAGACACCAGCACTAAATCTATTGCAATTTCCCTAGAAAGAGCAAGACATTGTAAATAACCTGAAGCTTTGTACATTTTATTGTTAGAGATAAAGAAAACTTTCCCTAAGATAAACGGACTGCTAAGTAAGCTACAGTACTTTTTCTTCTTCCCCAGCAAAAATCTAGATTCTTATGTTGTAGACATTTTTGTATGTTCATTGGTTTTGCAAGCAACTGTAGATTTATTCTCCCCTGAGGGTATGATAGAGGACAGATCCTTGGCTACAAGGGAGCAACTAGCACATGGAGAACAAATGTCCCGGGCTGGATTAAGAGGGTAAAGTGAGAGCATATCTAATTTGTGTGATTAGGCAAATGACTACTGTTATAGTCAAGGTTTTCAAGGGAAACAGTACAATACAGGACACATAATTTTTAGGATTATTTTGTAATAGTCACCCAAAGAGTCATATACAAAAAGTGCAGGAAATCTATCCACACATTAAAGACCCAAAGAATCCAATTGAGGGCCTGGATCCTACAGCAGTGTCCTGTATGAGTCCAGCTGAAGACCTAGAGCCCATGGCCATGCCCTCATGAGTCCAGCTGAAGGCCTAGGGCCCACAACAATGTCTCATGCAAGTATATTTCATGGATGTGCACTGGGAAGGCCCAAAGGTCAGCGGTGGATGCTAGAAAGTCTGCACCAGCGGGATGAAGGATCTGTGCCAACAGGCTGAGGGATCTGCACTGGAGCCAGGAAGCAACGCTCAGAGTAAGGACCAGAGCTCCCTCGAAAGTCACCACAGCCATCTTCAGCGACAACGAGGTCTCGAGCTCCTCCGACGATGAGAACAGCCAAGTTCCTATCAGGAAAGCCAGCGTGACAAGCTCCTCAAGGAGAACCGACAGCACCAACTCTTCCTCTCCAGTTCTCCTTTTTTATGTTGTTGGCAACAATCCTCAGGTGGGCCCTCCACACCAGGCACCACGCTGATTCAGTTCAGCTGGGTGTTCCAAGTTGACCACCAGTTGTCAGCCCACAACAACTACCTATTTCCAATTTCACTGTACCATGTGAAAAAAGAACAAAACCCGAGGACTTGCACCATCTGACTTTAAGACAGTGTAAACTGCTCTAGATGAGGCAATGTACAAATAGCAACAGGAGACACAGATAAACGGACTCAGTTAAAAGATTTGAAACTGATCCGCAACTATGTGGTCAACTAGTTTTCAATAAAAGCAGTTCAATGAGGGAAAGAAAATGGTTTCAATAAATGGTGTCAGAATGATAGGGAAGGAGACAGAGGAGTAGGGAACAAATGGAAGACACAAGGCTTGTAGGTGTCCAAGACCAGAGCAGTAACTATTGCCAATACATATGGAGTACAGAGATTTCTGGGAAACAGAATATTGGTAGCCACCAAGTTTGCTGTGGCCAGGAGATTGATTTGCCATAGATTTAAAAACTACAAGTGAGTGCTAGAGTTCTTAGAAGAAATTATAGTAGAATACATTCACAAGGCCTTAGTGGTTGATTCATTGTGTCAACTCGAGAAGTTTAGAAGCTTAGAGTTGTCTTTTCGGTTTTTGTTTTGTTTTGTTTTGTTTTTAGCTTGCCGTTTACAGAGGTTTCAGTCCACATTCTTCTGGCTCCAAAGAAGGTGGCACGGCAGTGGGAAGCAGAGAGTGATCAAGGAAAGAGGGAGGGAGATAGAACCTTCCAGGCCATGCCCTCAGTGATCTACCTCCTCCCACTATCACATTTAGCTATAAACTCATCGGTGGACTAATCCACTGTTAAGTATCTCACCCCTGTGATCCACTCACCTCCCAAGAATCCCACGTATGAGCACATGAGGCTTTGAGGGGACATCCAGATATAAACCATTACACCTAGTCTGACACAGGGAAAGACAGTCCCATGAAAGGTGATCAGTGCAGCACCAGCTTCGAGGCCTCTTTCATTACTTGGTAAGGAAGTAATCCAGACCCAAATCGCTTTCTTAATGCCCTTGGACAGGGTTAGAAAGATTATATGCTCTTTGTTGGCTTTCCGAACACTTCTCGCAGCCCAAACACTTCTTCACCCAATCATGCATCAGCTATGGTGTACTCATTCATATAATGGAATTACTTTCATCCACAACAAAACCGGGGTTGAGAGTTTAGCTCAGTGGCAGAGTTTAGAATATGCTAGGCCATGGATTCAAACCGTCCAACACACAGACACTCACACAAAAATGAAGGTGACAAACAGAAACAACCAATATGCCACCAAAATGCAGTAGTGACAAAGCAGCAACATAAACACACACACACAAAAGAACACAGTAAGGTGCAAGGAGGAAAAGCCAGCTTGCGGGGGCGGGGAAAGCTACAGTCACTATGTGATCATCAAGAAGTTATAATCACCAGAGAAACAGTGACCAAATAAGTAAAGAAGGGAGTATGAGTGATGCCTGAAAGGACCAAGCATTGAGATGACAATTTTAAAACTTTATTTGGGTACCAATGGCTTTTGTCAAAATGCAAGAAGTTCTGTATTTTATCCTATGGGAAGTTTGCTTCAATAAGTTGCCAGGGACATAAAAGTGGCGGGGGGGGTGGGGGTGGGGGTGGGGAGCGAGAACTGAAGAGGAGCGGCTGCAGACCAAGCCAGGGAGTCTGGAGTTTGAAGTCACTGAAAGTTCGGTTCAGTTTGGGGCAGGAAAGTAGGCCATGCGTCCCGGGGGAGCGGCGGTGAGCACAGGAGGGCGGTGGCTTAAGCCGGCCCGCGGCGGACCGGGCTAGGTTGTGCGCCTGGCAAGAGCCGTAAGGGAGCCAGGTGCAGGGTCCGGGAGGACCGCGGCCAGTGGCGTGCAGGGTGCGTCCCGTTTGCGGCGAGCCGCCTGGCGCCTGGCGGGCAGCGGAAAGCGGCGGTGCGGGACCCAGGGAGAAGGGGAGCAGTGAATGCGGGCGTAGGGAAAGAGGAAGCAAAAGGCGAGCCCCAGGGAAAGACCGGCAACGCTGCCGTGACTCGGATTCGAACCGAGGTTGCTGCGGCCACAACGCAGAGTACTAACCACTATACGATCACGGCGAGCCACGGGGCCGGGCCGCCAGCGCCACTCGCGCCCGCGCGCCTTTGACGTAGGCGCAATGCCATCGCTGCGCGGCTGGCTGGGCCTCGCGTCCCCGCGCCTCTCTGTGCTCGGTGCCGGCGCCGCGTCTCTCCCTCCCTCCGCCCCCTAACGCGCTGCGTGACGGAACGCTCCGCGACCCCTCAACCCGCGCCGCGGCCTCTCCGGAGGCCTCGTGGGCGCCGCCCGCCCTGCCCTCTGCGCCTCGCGGCGCTTCCTCTTCTGCTCCCGGGCGGCGGCGCCGGCGCCAGCGAGCTGAGCGAGGGGAGCGCGGGCGGCCCGGCGCGGCGCGGCGCGGCGCGGGGCTCGGGGAGGCGGCGGGAGGGACGCGAGAGCGCTCGGCGCAGCCTCCGGGTGTTCAGCTCTCGGGGCCCTCTCGGCTCAGTCGCGGAGTCGCGCAGCCGCGAGGCCGAGGCACCGGCTTCAGGCGCGGGGAGCGCGGGGCCGAGCGAGCGCCGCTCGTGCTCTTCGGGCCTCGGGAGGTCCCGGCGCACACGCGGCTTCGTCTTCGGCTGCGGCGAGCGCGAGGCTTGGGCTCCAGTTCTCCGTTTCTCCGAAACTTTGGAGCCTGAACGTTCAACTTGCACGAGTGGTGGCTCCACCTAGCGTCGCGTGAGCGCCTGTTCCTAGGAGGGTTGAGGGTGACAGATGGGCGAGTTTCTGTGGCGCTAGCGGTTAGTGCCTTGGTTCCTCCTCGAGAGGTCGGTAGTTCGACTCCCCTCGGGCATGAGCGCTGTGGGGTAGCAAAGGGCGCTATTTTCTGATCATCTCGTGTCACGGGTGAGCACCGGCTACTACTCTGTAAAAGCGTTCAGTGCTTTCTTTTCTTTTCTTGACCGCAGGGCAGGCAGATCTGTTTTGGTTTCTTTGTTTTCCCACGCAAATGCTGGTCATTCTCCGCTCTTCGCGGTGGTGACTCTTTCCATATCTCTGGGTTTTCTTTCTGTCCATCTTTCCCATCACGGGAGCTTGTCCTGTGAACTCTGGCTGCCTCGCTCTCCAAGGACACTCGGCTTCATGTCCCCAGTCCAGTCATCCTCGGGTCCCCTCCTGGTGCTGAGCCGGGATCTGTCTGCGGGCAGTGAGCCCAGGCAATGGGAGGGCTCGCCCTGTTGGATTCTCTTCTCTCAGGCGTTGCTGTTCTTGGCTGCCTCAGTTCTAGTGTGACAGAAACGATAGGAAACTGTCATTTCACCTGTTCTGTCAGATGCTTTTTCTTGGGGGGAGGGGAGGTTTCAGGCAGGAGAGAGTAACTCAGATTTCTGTTACTCCTCTTTTGCCAGAAGCTGAAGGTATCTTTGTGAGGTCTTAGTTTGACTTCAGTGGGGAGTATGACAATTACTACTCCACTGTGTCTTTCCAACTCAGTGGCAGGCCTTTTTCCCTACTCTCGCTGGCACAACATGCATTTCATACGTCTACCTGGGGTTCTAATGACGGGAGAGGGGAGATTTGAGAGAAAGGCACGCTGGACGTTACCCACACATACGCCGTTGCTTATGTTTGGCAGCTAAACTGCCAAGCTGCTTAAAAGTCTCCCGATAACTTTGAGTGTTTTCTGTGGCGATCTGGTGGATAGGCTCCAGAGAAGACTGGCTGGAGTAATCCCCCTTGCTTCGTGCCAGCAGCTTATCCAGAAGGAGGGGGAAAGTCTCTGGTCCCAGACATTGGTTCCTCTTCTTTCTCTTTATGAACTGTGTTTTGCCTTTGTTGAATGCAAACAATCTAATGACCATTCCCCCTACCTTACAAGGGATGCTGATAACTGTCTCTCTATTATTCTTTCTCAGTATTTGTTTCTGCCAGCGTTATCGCACTTGACACAAATCTCTGGAGCCACAGTATCCTGCGCAAGACAACACATCTTATGCACACCTGGCCCCTTAGAGCGCTTGTCTTTCTCGCCCCGTTGAACTTCATGAGGAAAGTGGAACTCACGGACTTTGACACACCGCATCCCCATTTCTGACATATCTGCCCCACTCATGCCTCCTGTATCGACCTGCATCCATGTGTCTGGGTTCGTCTGTTCTTCGCTCCCTCAAACTCCGTCCGGTCTTATTGACTTGGGTCTCCCCCTCTTCAGCTTTCTGGGTTTACCTTCGTCTCTGTGTGCCGAGTCCCACAAGCTGAGGCGCTGGTACCCTACAGGGTCGGGAGGTCCTTCCATTCCACATGGTGCCCTGTAGACTTTGCCAGAATCCAGACAGACTTCTAAAGTAGCTCTCAGAATACACGTTCTGAAGCATGCAGCCTTTGCAAAACTTTTCACACTTCCCATTATTGGAATGGCTCTAAGCACTAACAGCTTGATGTCTGAAGTCAATTCAGGTTCTCGATCTGCCTCAGAATCCTGCATTAGAATTCTTTCATTCACCGTCATTACTGGGCACTTCCCAGGAGCTGGGCCTTGCTGGAGGTGAGCCGGTGCACGGTGAGCAAGTCCCAGGTACGTGTCCCCTGAAGCCCACGTCTGGGGTCATGAAGGTGGGGCAGGCTGGCTTGTCAAGATAGAAGAGGTGTGTGTCTTTCCCGGTTGCATGGGTGGCAGGGCCAGAGGGGGTGAGCCCTGAGCCAGGCAAGTGAAACATAGCAGAGAAGTAGGAACCGATGACGTTGGATCTAGAGGTCTGGAATGGAAGGTATTAGATTGGGTGTGCCTGGTTCGGAGCCCTCACACAGGCCTGGGGTCTATTCCCAAACCTGTCCAGCCTTGCAACCCCTGGCCTCTGTGTTATTGCCCCCCACGTCATCCTCTGGAACCAGCACAGTGGAACAAAGGTAGGGGGTATTTATAATAGATAGCTGCCTGTGCCTTCTGTCCCTTATATTCTATCCAGGCTACCTGCACTTAGGGTGGGTAGCAGTCACACCCAGGGTTGGGCACCCTTAATCCTGGCATCGCACCATGAATCAATCCCAGCATCACACACTCTAGATCCAGCCACCTCTGAAAAGTCCTACCTATGACCACACGAGGCTTTGGTGGGACATCTAGACACACGCCATGACACCCACCCACCAGAATGGGAAACACATTACAGACAGTGAAAACCTCAAAAATTTGGGCAACTGTATCTCTTATTGCTGGTCACAGAGTAAGATGGTGCACTCATTCTGGAAAACTGTTTGCTAGCTTCTCATGAAATTAAAAATACACCTGAAAAAAAAATAAAAATAAAATAAAAATACACCTGATACACAAGTCAGCAATTCCATTACAAGGCTTTTGCTTAACAGAAATGAACACACAAGGCTGAGAAAAGACCCAGAGGACAATACTATAGCCACCAATACCATAGCCACCGTGTTATTAATGGTTACTAGGCATAACCACTTTTCCATCAGTGGTAGAATATTCACACTTTGGAACTCACTCGTCAAAGACCCCAAAACGCTGCTGCAGCAGAAAACAGATGCAGGGCACGGTATCTGATATGCGTTTGTTTAATAGTATTATTTTGACTTTCATTCTTTTGCCTACAGTTAGCCTGGTACAGTGGGCCAGGCATGGTTGTGCACGGCTGTAATCCCAGCAGTTGGGAGGCTGAGGCAGAAGGATCGCCGCGAGTTTAAGGCCAGCCTGAAGGTCATAGCAAGACCCTGTCTCAAACAAACAAAACCCTTAATAACAGTGGGTATTCTGTTGCTCTTTTTTAGTGGTCTGGTCTATGGTTGTAGGTGGTGGGTGCTATGTAGTTTTCTCTGACCCTTCCTGTTCAACGTTATAATGGAGGTTTTAGCTGGGTGTGAGGCAAGAAGGAGTAGAAGACAACCACACTTTAAAAGAAGAAGTAAAATGTATTTGTGTGTAGATTTTTTGATGTTTAAGGACTCCCTCCCAAAATATATATAAAACAGCTGCGTTCAGGAAGGCTGCGGGATCCCAGATCAATCTGCAGAAATCAGTGGTATCTCTCGGCACTGGCATTGAACAATCCAAGAACAAAAGCAACAATTCCACTTACAGGACTTTGGAAAAACAAAACAGAGGGCTTAGGAATGAACTTAGAGAAAGAAGTAGAAACCTGTGGTAACAAATACAAAACCTCCTAAAATAAAATAAAATAAAATAAAATTACAAAAAAGATGGAAATGTATGGGAAGACATCTCCTCTTCGTGGGTAGGAAGACTAAATATGGTTAAGATCACAGTGGGCCCCCAAATGGCCTGCAGATTCAGTGCTGTACCTATCAAATTGAGGACAGGAATGGACAAGATGATCCTTAAATTGATCTTGAAATGCCAGAGGTCCAAAACAGGCAAAAAAAGAAAAAAAATCTTGAAAAACCACTATTTTAGGGAACTAATACTATCTGATTCCACAACTCACTGGAAATCTGCAGTAATCAGGATCACGGTGGTTCTGGCATAAGGCTGAACATACGTATCAATGGGATGGAACTGAGAGCCCAGAAATGAGTTCTATGCTTACAATCGCTTGGTTTTTCAACAAGGGCGCCACGACAATTCCATGGGGAAAGGAATCTTCTCTCCAACAGATGCTGCGTGGGCAACTCCATATCTACATGCAAGAGAATCGAGTCGGAACCTTGCCTTATACCAGATAAGGAAATTAAACCAATATGCATCGTATGCCTAAATGTAACCACTGGAATACTCAGAATAAACCAGGGATGTATACAGGGTGGACAAATAGTGACTTTTTAAATTTTAAAAGCTTTTTATAGGAAAGACACATTGCCATTCATTTCCCTCAGAGTACTCCCCCTCACTTGGACACACTTATCCCATCCTTCTTGCCATTTTCTGAAGCAGTGCTGGAAGTCTTCCTTTTTGAGTGTCTTTACGAGGTGTGATCAGAAATGTGGCGAATGCTGTTGCCAAGTGCCATCCAACAGGAAAGCTGTACAAACGTTATGGTGTATCCTCATGCACCTTATGCACCGGATCTGGCGCTATGCAACTTCTGGCTCTGCACCAAAGTCAAAAGGACCGTGAAGAGTAAACATTTTGAATAGGTTCAGCACATCGAGGTAGCCATCACAGCAAAGCTAAAGAAACGGACAGAAGAGGACTTCCAGAACTGCTTCAGAAAGTGACAAGAACAGACGGGGTGTGGTGGTGCACGCCTGTAACCCCATCCCTTGGGAGGCTGAGGCAGGAGGATCACTGCCAGCCTGGGCTACAAAGTGAGTTCAAGGCCAGCCTGAACTGCATAGTGAGACCCTGTCTCAGCTAAGAAAACAAAACAAAACATGGAAGTGACAGCGAGTAGTTTGAGGGGGATGGATGGCAATATGTCTTTTACTATAATAATTTTTTCATTAACTATTCCCCGTACGTTTTCACCATACCTCATAAATCTTCATGGTCTTCTTAGGCATAATACCAATGTCACAGACGAATCGACAAATGGATAAACAGCTCTTGATCAAAATTAAAAACCTCTGCGCATCCAAAGGTATGATCATGAAAGTGAAGAGACACCCCACAGGATGAGAGAAAATACCTGCAAATCTGATAAGAGACTGGTATATGCAGAATGCGTGAAGATCTATTACAGCACAGTAATTACAAGGCACATAATCCAATTTGTAAGTGAAAAAAATTTTTTTTCAGATGTATAAAAGAAGGTTTTGAAATGGCCAGAAAGCACCTGGCTAACATCGCTAGCCATCAGGGAAATGCAAGTCATAACCACAGTGATGGCTAAGAGTGGTGGCGCTGGGCTGTTTGCCAGCACTCTGGAAGGCCGAGGTGGAGGATGGTTCAGTTCAAGCCCATCCCATTATCTCTGTGACTTAGGGAGATTCTGTTTCAAAATACAAAAATCAGAAAAGGGGGCCAGACTAGGGATGTTGCTCAGTGAGAAGGCCCTGGGTTCAATCTCTAGTACTGCAAACAAACAAACAACAAAAAAGAAGAAGAACCGCAATGAAACAACACTTCACACCTCTTAGATCACTATCAAACACAAATTTGAAACAAATTGGACAACAGCAAGTGGTGGAACCCTCATACCTTGCCGGTGGGAAATACAAACTGGTGCAGCTGCTGTGGAAGGCAGGTTGGCAGTTTTTTAAAAAGTTAGAAAAATAGCTGCAATATGCCTCAGCAATCCACTCCTAAGTATACAGCTGAGAACTGAAAACCTATCTGACACAAAGACTGGGACATAGCCAAATATGGAAACATCTCAAATATCTATTAATGGATGAACGGATAGGGAAACGTACAACATCTCCACGATGGAATATTATTCGGCCATAAAAAGAATGGTGTAATGATCATGCACCAACATGCGTGTACCTGGGAAACATTCTACATTTTATGTAGCAGATATATAATCTCACCTTGTATTTATGTGTGTGTGTGTGTGTGTGTGTGTTGTGTCTGTGATATTGACAGAGGCTTGTTTACTGACTGTGTTTCAGATTTGAGCATAGACTTGTGACACAAAGTAAATCTGACACAAGCACAGCCAGTCCCCTGAAAACTCTGGCAATTCTCTGTCATTCTGGCTGTTATCAGAGCAAATTCGGACCAGGTGGAATTAGGGCTGGTGACATCTTTTTTCCAGAAGCAGGTGGGTAGCAGGCCTGGGAGTTACATTGTTTCCTGTGTATGCTGGCAACAAAGGGTATGCTCCCAGCTGTGGCTATGGAGACTCCAGGAATTCTGCTCTACTACAAGGTTACTGCATCACTGGATATTAAATAAGGTGCGCCGCCAATGATGCAGTGCAGGTGAATGATCAACGGACTGCAATAGCTCATGTGATACACTGATGGAACGTCTCCATTAACTTGCATCCTGCCTATGTAGTTTTTGTAAGTGCAGATCCCTAGGAGAAAATGAGATGAAAAGTTTTTGAACACTAAGAGAGTTCACTTGACCTAATAATAGTTGCAGTGTAGTAAATGCAGATTTCAGACATGCAGAAATGTGCCCAGGGGACTCTCAGACTCGAACAAGTTTTAACGACAAAGATCACAAGTGGAGAGTGTGATTACGTGACTCCTGTGTCAGGAATTTGTATTGGTGTTGGTAGTGTAGCAAGCTGTCTTGTAAGGAAGGGAGTGGAAAGCTTAGCTGGTGGTGCACGCCTGTACTCTCAGCAGTCTGGGAAGCTGGGGCAGGAGAACTGCAAATTCAATCCATGCCTGAGCAACTTACCAAGACCCCGTCTTAACATTAAAAGAAGAAGACGAGGAGGAGGAGGAGAAGGAGGAGGAGGAGGAGGAAAAGAAGACAGGCAAAGAGGGCCAGGAATGTAGCTAGCTCAGTGGGAGGAGGCCTCTGGATTGGTTCCCCAATAATGAATAAAATAATGTGTCCTTTAAAGGCTATACATAAAATAGTTCTGAGAAGGTGGGGGCAAGAACTTGTTGGGGAAAGAAAGGAGCCATGGATGAGATGACCCTGGGGGCAACCTGCAGGATTGGAATGTCCCATAGTAATGCCGACTATAGCTGTCAGTGTGTAAACAAGTTGCACGGGGTCAGAATGTTATTTTGTGGCATATACATCAGAAGCCTGGTCTGTGAAGTCTTCTGGGCCAAGTATTTTGGGCACCCCAGTCTGCCTTGATCTCTTTTAGTTTAATTGTTCTGTGTAAGTATTATGCTTAGTTTGGAATAAAATATCCACATTCCTTATAAATTTGAACCAAATTTACCAACTTCAGTTCCTTCACAGGCACAGAAAACTGTAGAAGGCAGATGATAACCAAGAGCCCCTTGGGAAAACATCAGGCCTCCAGTAAGGCTGCTTAGTTCCTGGAGCGAACAGTGCTTCGGCTTTCGGACTTCTGAAGGCGATAGCGTGACGGTGCGCTCGCCGACATCCGCTAAAGGAGTCCGCAGTCCTCAGGATTCCCACCAATAGCATCCGTGGCCTGAGTTGCTGTATGACTGCGTGGAGAGGAACACTTGAAGACGCGCCACGAACCAGGATGCTTCTGTGTGCTTGAATTCACACTGACCAGAGACCAGGTTAAGGCCAAGACTGGCGGAGTCTAAGATCTGTTATCACAGGGCCACCTCCGACAGCAGTTACCCTCAGCACTCTGCATAGCTCTCGAGAACCTTCCCCTTCCTTTCCTTTGATCAACTCTCCACATGCCCTCTCTCTCACCTCGCCAGCCACATGCAATGGTTCTCCAGCTTCCGTGAAGGGATCAGAGCCCGCGAAGGCCCCCGCAGGGCACACGCAGTCTGGCAGAAACAAGGGGCCGCTGCCCTTCCCAGAAGGGTTTCCCTTGCCTGGGTCTTTCCGGAAGTCAGGCTGACCCAAGCCCCAGTTGTCCACCAGAGCGACCAGGAGGAGCTGGGAAGGCAGTGGGCGTGTGCAGGATGACAAGCTCATCGCGTTCAGACCAGCGTGGGCGCCCCTGGCCTGGGAGGTCGGGAGAAAGCCAAGAAACCTCCACCTCTACCTTCTGTAAGGGTCTGGCCACAATGCGTGTTGCGTTCCTGAGGGGCCAAGAGAGAGTCCTTGGGAAGACAAACCTTCCCCTGGTCTTCCTGGAAGGGTTCTGAAGGCACTGATTGGAGAGACACTGCCAAAGGGGAGGAGCAAGAGCAGTGCAGCGGAAGGGTCTTGAGATGTCTGGCAGAGGGCGAGGGAAAGAAGTCGGGAAGCCGGCAGGTGACGAGCATATGTGAGGAATATACACACTTACGAATCTTGCAACTGTTTTTGTTCCGATTCCTTTTCCCCAAGGAAGGAAAGATGGAACCAAGATGCTAGGCGGTTTAGCTGGAAGATCTGAAAGGGAGGTTGTGTGATGAAGGTAGTAGCAGGGGGACTATCACCAGGTTCGGGGTGGCAGATGGGGCAAAACAGCTTCCCTGACCGGGAATCGAACCCGGGCCGCGGCGGTGAAAGCGCCGAATCCTAGCCACTAGACCACCAGGGACCTGCCATGACCCACACTTGATATCTCAGCAGACTGTGCTGAAAGCCCAAGTTTGTCGGGCGAGTAGCGGACCCTGGAAAGGTTTCTTCCCACTGCAGTCCTGGTGGTCGCAGCTACTACCCCATCCCTCAGCACCTCTCACTTCTCCTTGCCTGCGCCGTGCTCTGCGCTCCGAGGCCAGGCCACCAGGAAACGGATCTGCGTTTGGCCCTAGGGCGGCTCTAGCGCTGTGGGCGCCGCAGCCCAGCACCAGCGCTCTTTTCGTGGGTGCGTCGGTTCCGGGTCAGAAGGAGCCGCCTTGGCTCTCGGCGGGTGAGGAGGTGAGGCGCCCAGTCCCTCCGGTTCCCGGTCTCTGAACCGGCTCGTGGGACTCTCCAGAGGAGTCACCCGCGGAGGGGCTCCTTTTGGACCCGACCATCTCAGTTAGTAGAGGCGTGACCCTTATCCCACGTGTCTTCGATCGAGCTCCAGGTGCACCGTTGAGGTTGGTTGGTTTCCTGGCTCGCAAATCAACCTGTTGCGCAACCGTGTTCCGGGTGGGAAGAGGACAGATGGGCTCCACAGGAAAGACCTTCTTGGTTTCCAGACTCATCATACCTGTCAGTTTATGGAGATTTGGGCGATAGGTGAAAGAGATTGAGAATTTCCGGATCTGAAGCTAAACGACCGTGTACCGAGATCATTTGTATTGCAGATATTCCCCTCTTGCAGAAGTTGACAACTCTTGGAGCCGTACGATTTTACTCAAGTACTATAATATAAAGACAAGACGGAAAGTTTTTCTTTTGCTGCACTCTCAAATACCAGGAAATAGGAGATTCCTCCGTATACAAGGCAAGCCAAGAAAGACTCACAGGCTAGATTCAATCTCATGCACCTCAAAATAGGGAATGGGCCTAGCGTGGTGGCAGGCACCTGTAATGACAGCACTGTGGGAAACTGAGGCAGGAGGATCACGAGTTCAAGTCCAGCCTGGGTGATTTAGTGACCTAGCAAGCCTCTGTCTCTACATGAAATAAAATAAAACAAAACAAAATAAAATAAAGGGATTGGTATGTACCTCAGTGCCAAGGCTCAGGATTTAGTCCCTAGTACCAGAAACAAAAACAGAGAAAAACTAGGGTACTGTTCCCTGATAACCTCCACGCAACAGATATCGTCTACCACGTGTTCATTTTATGACATCAGAAGTGGAAACTAACAGCGATGCCACTGATGGAAGAAAATCACCGCACAGAAAGGGCATAGTGAGACAATGACTGGTTAGTAAGTATGCTTAGTTATTGTAAAAGCCGAGGAGCTCAAATACTGCCCCTGAGATTCAACAGAAGAACCGAGGGAACCTCAGCCGGTACCTCTAAGGGACCGGATCTGTACAAGGTGTAGGATTCCATTGGTTCCAATGACATGTCTCAGATGGGCTAATTTTTAAGGACCTCGGCTTTGTCACTTCTGTCAAACACTAATATAGAGACAAACACTAATAGAGAGTGCTATATAGCACTAATATAGAGACGGTTACCTGGAGGCCAAGTCACCATTGTGTAGGAGGAAGCGATGGCATTAGATCGATCATCTCCATCAGATCCTATAAACGCCGAACCAAGATGTATTAGGAGAGGAGGAGAGGCGAGGAGGAAAAAGAGACCAGAACTCTCCAGGTTTTCCTCCCCCAGGAGAAGTGGCTGGGCAGACAGCTATCAAAGAGATCACTCTGACCTGTCTTGCCTGGGTCCTAGTGACTAGGTCACCACAGAGAGCATGCACTGTACAGGTATGGGAGGACTTTAAGCTGTCTGGGAAGTTCAGCTGTCCAAATCAGGGGACAAAAGATCTGGAGCCGGGTCCACTGAGGCCTTCTGTTGTCGGCAGCACCGCCCTTCTTAGAGGATCACAGACAGGAACCGAAAGAGTAAGTCGGTTGTGCAGGAAGTTAATGAAGGAAGGGACACTGATAAAATTGAGAAATACATTGTACGATGATTTAGCGCCGCTCAGGCGGAAGACAAACGTGCAGACTTAACTCACAGAGAAGCATTATACAAGCAGCACAGTGCAGCATTTGCACAGCCAGTTGTCTACGCCGTAGAAATGTCTGCACAAAGGACCTGAAATATATGTACAAGAATGATGATTGCAGCAGCGTTGGTGATTAGAAGACGGCGCAACAAGGCTAATTTCAAAAGGCATTTGCAAAAGGGCTAAGTAATGCAGAAACTAGGGAAGAAAGATGTTCTTGAAAAATAATAAAAAGGGTCGTTATGCTGATGATCTCACTAGTGGCAGGATGATTGCTGGAGTAATCACCAAATCCAAGCACACACGCACACGCACACACACACACACACACACACACACACCCATGAGGATAGGCTACTCCTGTTGGGCTCATATCACATTTGAAGAGGGGAGAGTTTCCTTTTCTCTTCCAAGGTTCGAGAGGGAGGGCTAAAGATTTGACATCCAAAAAAAAAAAAAAAGATTTGACATCCAAACATGTTCCTTTGATCTCTGTGGCGCAGAGGCGGCCACGTGTCGCGGAGGGATGTGTTCTTTGAGCGGAGTGTAAAGGCCTGGTTGATCAGAAGTCAGGACGAAGGCATTTGGCACATGTTTTGTTCTTGAATGCTGAGGAGTAGCAGTGTAGTCTGGGAAGATAGGAGGGACGCAGTCGAGCAGCAAGCAGGCAGGAACTAAAATAGCACGTGACGTCCCTGGGTGGGCTCGAACCACCAACCTTTCGGTTAACAGCCGAACGCGCTAACCGATTGCGCCACAGAGACGAGCCTGGCTCTCTCTTCCGGGAGGGAGCACACATTGCCTCCTCGACCACAAGCCGGCGTCCTGGGCTGCCGGGCCTTAAGGGCACCTCTGTGCAAATTCCCAAGCCCAGAGAAGTCAGAGAACCCCCGAGCGGCGAATCGTGGTGTCGGTCAGATTGGAAACCCGGGCGTGGGCGGATTCCAAAGGCACGAGGCAGCCGAGGGGCCTTGGCCGCGCGGGGCTTGGGAAGCCCGCACGGAGAAGGCGCCTGCAGGCTTTGGTGGTGGCTCCTCCCGCACAGGAGCCTGTCCTCCCCGCCTGGCCGCCCGCCCCAGCCTCTGGGAAGCTGCCGCTGCCACCGTCGGATTCCTGTTTCCGGCTCGGGTCTCCACGAGGGCAGCGGGCGTGGAGATGTCGTTTCGGGTCCCGCGCCGAAAAGTGGGCCCAGCCCTCAGCGGGGAGCTCAGTTGGGACGCGTTGCATCAATCTAGCGTCCTCTTTAAGTTGTATTCCTGTGAAGAACCCCGAGGACGAAATCCGAGGGGTTAAGTAAAGGGATGGTGCCTTTCCTTGAGATGGGTGCTCGGTACCAGGGGGAGTGGGGAGCGAGGAAGGTCACCGCGCACCTGGCGCGCGACTGGGGCGCCGGCGGCTCCCGTGGGCGGGGAGGAGGGGGCCGAGGAGGTGTGGGCTGCGGCCCGGAGCGACCCGGGCCTGAGATCGCAGAGACCCGCGCATCCTTCGGGGCCGCGTCCTCCGGAGAGGAGAAATGTTTGTTGTCGTAATGGTTGGAGAAGGACAGGAGAGACAAAACGAGAGAGGGTGCAAGAGTGAACAAAGAGTAAATGCGAAGGCCTGTAGGTCTCTAAAAATACGTCGGGTGAATATGCCAAGTGCACGTACAGTCCATTAGTAACTTGACAGACAGTGAGGCTGCTGTGACCTCTCCCGCGGCTCGCCGTGAACCTCGAGTGGTTACTACTCTACGCTGTGGCTGCAGCAAGCTCGGCTGGAATCCGAGTCACCGCGGTGTCCCTGAGCATGTCCCGCCTTTTCTTTCACCTCGCATCCCAACCTCCCGGTCGGTGTGCTCTTCCCCTGCGACTCGGTGCAGAACTGAGTAGGTTCTGTAGGTCCGGAGTCCTGGGCTCGAGGTGGATTCCTGCCGTGTCTGAGCCGAATGCAAGATCCGTAAAGCGAGGTGCTGCCTCTCGATCTGCCGCCTGGCTGTCTTCCACTAGGGGAATGGTGTGGTCTTTCCCGTGTTCCCGGCACAGATATTGCCAACAACCGTGGGACGTTTTGAGTACAAATGAGAACCGAGACGAGGTGAGACTTCACACTCCACCGTTTCAGTGGGTTTTTGGTGGTGGTGGTGGTGGTTTTTTCTGTTGGCTTGGGGGATGGACCCAAGGCCTTCACACACTGAGCTCCCTCTCCAACCCTTTTTTTTAAAGACAGGATCTCCCTAAGTCGCTAATTTGCCCAGACTGAGCTCGAACTTGCTGTCCTCCTGACTACCATCTAGGTATTTTAATACGATCTGATATATACACATGTGGAAACCTGACGATATCCCACAACTAACAATTGACTACAGTAAGTGACTGAGGTGTAATCAATTCACAGGCAAAAGTACACAAATCTTCAGTGCACGGCCTGAGGAATTTTGACAAAAAGGAACCATGTCCTAAGTCAAGTGACAGAAAACGTCCTTCGGCACAGAAAATCCTGGAGCTCTTTGCAGTCAATGCCCACCACACCTCCTCCAAAGCAACCACCATCCTGGACCTAACCCCAGATCTTTTTCTTTTTCTTTTTTTATCATATTCCTTCCCGCTGAGCTACTTCCCCAGCCCCTTTTTTGTTTTTTCAGACAGGTTTTTGCTTAGTCACTGAGCTGTCCAGGCATGGCTCTAACTTGTGATGCTCTTGCCTCAGCCTCCCAGAGTGCCGGGCACATGCACTACCACGCCCTGCTAAGTTTTGTTTTGTTTTGTGTTTTAATTTCTAAATTAAATCTTTTTGGAAGTTCCAGAGAGCCCCCATACTATCTCAAAAGAACTTATTCTTTCTCCTTGTAAAAACAGAGATTTCACTGCTTATTTCATCTGTTAAATTTGCACGGGAAGCGTTGTCAAATAAGAAATGATGTGTGGGCTGGGGAAGCATCGGGCACGCACAAGGCCAGGCAGCTGAGCCTCGAACCCAAAAATAGTTCATATTCTTTGCATTATATTTATATGTGTGTATAGGTTATTGACCCAAGTCCCAAAACTTGCAGGCTGCTCCTAGAAACCTGCTATGTTCTGCAAGAACATTGTCAGTCATAAGTTCAGTGATTATGTTAAAATGTGATATTTGAGGTATTCTTAAATCATCGTGTTAAAGATCTTGTATGTCCAACAAAATTTCCTTTTTACTTTTCATTACTATTGTAATGGACTGCAATTAGATCTTTTATCGTGGCCCTTTTAACCACATTTCTTGTCTTCCACAGATAATTCACCGTTTTACTACATTGCCTTCCTAATTCCTTTTGCAAATAGCTATGATCCTAAACTATTTCATCTCCTAGCAGGTTTATGGACAGCGCTGACAGGTAGAGGTTTCTAACTTCAACATCATACAATTGGACTTGATAAGAATTTTCCAGAACTCTCATGAAGAAACAGATTGGCTCATAAATCTGTTAACCAAACAACAAGTGAAGCGATAATTAATTACTGGGCATGGTGGTGCATGCCTGTAGTCCCAGCATTTGGGAGGCTAAAGCAAGATGATTACCTTAAATTGAAGGCCAACCTGGGCTACATAATGAGCTCAAGGCCAGACTGTCTCATAAAAAGAAAAATCAAATCAAAACAAAGCAATACAAAACAATAAAAGTGAAACAAGTATTAATTCTATGGGACTGAATGACCTGATGAATTGTTTTTTGTGTTCTTTTGTTTGATACATTGCTTGTTCTCAGGTTTTATTTTCAAAATCTAAGGAAACCTTTAGATAAAGAGATTATGCTATCTGTAGCTTACAGCAATTTTGTTAAGTAGAACTTTGTGAAGAAAGATGAAACGATTTTTTTTTTTTTTCTCACTGCACCATCTCAGAATGTGGATACTATTCAGGACTACTCTTGTTTTCATGGCAATAAATATATTGCCAGAAGTTCAATGGGAATCTCTTCTCTTTGAAGCTGGCTATCACTGGAAAAATTGGTTCCATTCCCTAGACTTGACGAGAACATCTTTTTTGAACATCTTTTTCATCACATCAGCTATGACTGGACAGTTTGAAACAATTAAAGTTGACTTTAGAGAGCCAATAAAGTTTCCTAGTTCAAGCTGGGCCTTGTATCGGGCTTTAAGAGTCGCAGCTTCATGAAAGGAAGGCCCTGGAAAGAAAGACAGTTTTGAGAAGAGAGGCATTCACCCAAATCGATAGGTATTATAGGCAAAATCGGATGGCAAGCGCTTGGCTTGGCTTGGCTTGGCTTGCTAGCCAGGAGAGGCTTTCAAAGCCTCATCTGGTTTCCTTATTTAAAAAGTTCCAACAAAGCTGACTTCCAAAGAGCCTAGGGAGCTTGCCGCACTTAGGTAAATAATCAGGACACGTGTAAGGGAGCCGGTCCTATCTTCCAAATAAATTAGTTTTACTGTGATTATCTGCAATAAAAGTGGGAGTAACTTTAGAGGAAAATTTACATTTCAATAGAAAACTGTGGCACACCCATACATGTGTGTGTGTGTGTGTGTGTGTGTATGTAGCT
>CM051829.1:73940168-74042668 GCA_028451465.1 Erethizon dorsatum | reverse complement strand
TCGGGTTCCTCGTCCGAAGCGCTGCAGAAAGCGGAACGGCCCAGTCCTGCAGCCCGCGGCGCGGCGCGGCGCCCGGGTCCCCGGCGAGGGGGAGGCGAGCGCAGCCCCGAGGGCGCCGGGCACCGCTGGCCCAGGGGGAGGGGACGGGGAACGCGAAGGAGAGAGGAGGGGATGAAGGCTGAGGAGGAGGGGACACAGGAGAGCAGAGAAGGGAGACAGCAGCAATGGGAGAGGGAGCCTCGGGGTTCCAGCGGCCACAGCTTCTTCCTTTGCAGGTTCCCAACCTGTGTGCATCTGCCCCCAAACAGGATTTTCTGGGAAGCCGCAAGGTGCTTGCCTGGCGTTCGGTCTTGAGCTTCCTTTGGCTCAGAGGGGCGAAGTGGGGCCCCTTGGTTCGCTAGCGCTGGGAAGCTAAGGCAGCGGCCTCGCTGGCTCCTATGGAGGGGACTGGCAGGAAGGGAAGCACACACTCCACGTTCTCTTGCAAGCTGGAGTCTGATATGGAAAAACACGAATACCAACATTTAGAGGTGCAGAGGTAGGCGAATAATGAGTTACTTGGATGAAATTAGCTATCCATAAAGAAATCGAGGAGGGGGTGAAGAGATTTTTATTTTTTACAACAAGCTTGGAACACATGTAACTTTGAGAAAAATGTAATGTGAATAAAAACTCATTTCCTTGTACATATACAAATTTATAATTCATCGTTTGTATTTTCCATCAAAATTTTTATAGCCATCTGTGTCACATTTTTACAGTCTGAGTATGGTATCTTGTGTAGGATGGGGCTCAGGACACACTAACCCCAAAACAGGACACTTGGGCATAGTGAATATTTTCAGCTGAAGCAATTTGAGCAAACAGCAGAAGCAGAAAGTCTCTGTCCCTTCCTCCTCTTTATCTTATGGAAGAGGTCCCCAGTTCCTCAGTTGAGAGGCGCCCTCTGTACCCAAAGGAAAGGAGCATTCTCACCTCTGAAGACAGGGACACAGGACAGGGTGAAGCTGGCCTTGCTAAGTTGCCACAGGTTTTCACTAGGAGATCGTGCACTTCTGCCCTGTCTCATTCCTCCTCGACTGGCCATTCTTCATCACAGCTAATGTCAGAAAACCCTCACTCAGCTGCTTCTTCCAGGATTCACTTCCTTGTGCAGGCTCCTGTCCTGAAAAGCTTGTGTTAAATGAATGTGTTTGCCTTTCCATTGTTGATGTCCTTTGTTACAGATGCCACAGCCATGACCCGAGGATGGGTGAGGAAAGAACATTTTCTTCCCCTCCAGGTAGAAATGTTTTCCACTGTAAAACTATCAAGATGTTATTAGGGCAGTTTTGAAACAAGATTTGAATCTGTATTTCCCTCTGAATGAGCTGTAGCTCCCAGATCTTCCCAAGCAGAAATGAATTCTGTTGCTTGTTCCCTGAGGATCCCTAAACCTGCTTTAGATTGAGAGGGTTTCCTGGGGTCTCCCAGCCTTAGAAATCACTTCTGGGCTGAGAGGATTAATTCACTCTCCTCAGCCATTGAAAATACCACTGATGGAACTGAATTAAAATTGGTGTTTATCACATCCTCCCTTGTGCAGTGTTGTGTCCAGAATATTAGCGCTACTGTTAAGTGAGTACCTGCAAGGTGCCATGTGTCAGGCAGAGCCCATGAACTGCACCTGTGTTAACCTGTTTTGGATCAATGTCATATCAACATCCTGCTCATGAGAAACCACTGCTGAGTCACTCACCCGTGAAATGGGATTTAAAAGTACAGTAGGACTTTGAACCTAAGGCAGCCTGGCTCCAAAATCATGCTCACCAGGAACTATCACAAAGAATCAACAACTGGGATCTCATCTTATTAAAAAGCTTTTGCACAGCAAGAGAAACCACTAACAGAGTGAAGAGACAACCCACAACGTGGGAAAAAATGTTTACCAGCTGTTCATCAGACAAAGGATTACTATCGAGAACATACAAAGAACTCAAAAAAATCAGACCTCCCAAATTTAAAGACCCAATCCAAAAATGGGCATCTGAGATGAATAAACACTTCTCGGATGAAGAAATACAAATGGTAAATAAATATATGAAAAAATGTGCAGCATCACAAGTCATTTGAGAGATGCAAATTAAAATAACACTGAGATTCCATCTTACCCCAGAAAGAATGGCTATTATCAAGAAATCAACTAATAACAAATGCTGGAGGGGCTGTGGGGAAAAAGGAAACCTTTCTCCACTGTTGGTGGGAGTGTTGACTGGTACAGCCACTGTGGAAATTAGTGTGGAGATTCCTCAAAAAACTAGGATTGGAGGTCCCATTTTGACCCAGCTATTCCCCTTCTGGATATCTTCCCAGAAGAATTAAAAACATCGTACCACAGCAATATATGTGCACCCATGTTTATAGCAACACAATTTGTATTAGCCAGATCTTGGAAACAACCCAAATGCCCATCAACCGAGGAATGGATAAAAAAGAGGTGGTATTTTCATGCAATGGAGTACTACTGAGCCATAAAGAAAGATAAACTGGAAACTTTTATAGGTAAATGGATGCAACTCAAGAAAATACTCATAAGTGAAATAAACCGGATGCACATTTGTAAACATTGTATTGTCTCCCTACTGTGAGAAACTGAAAGAGTAAATAAGATCCAAAATCTACAATAGACATGGTAAAACAGGAAGAAACTGTTCAAAAAAGAAAAATATTGTTTAGACAATTGAATGCTGATAACTTGTACCCTGAGTAACTAATTTAAAGATAACAATATGGAATGTATTAACCATTGTTACCCTCCTATTATGTTGTTTTGAAATTTTGTTCTATTTTTTTCTCTCTTTAAAATAAACAAAACAAAAACCAAAATCATGCTCACAACCACTTGTCCTAACTCATAAAAGAGAACCACAAATGGTACAAATCTAGAAAACAAAAGTAACTTTGTATATTTCTTTGAAAAAAAAAAAAAACAAAGGGGAAATTGTAGACAGACCTAGAACTGTCCCAAATATCCTTGCATCTACCTGACTCCCCGATATCCTTATTCCAGCAACTGCTCTCCAGAAATCTTCAATTTAAACAAAATTCTCTTTACAAGTGTGTTTTCCCCTCCCCTTTATATTTTCTTCTTACCCCATACCCTTTCCATATCTATTCAATTCTTCTTACCAACCCTTCTTTAAATTAAAAATAGGAAAACTACATGAAGAAGAAGATATTAACATCTTCGAAGTAATTTTCTTCCAATCTATTTTTAAGTTATGCTCATCTTTTACAAAATTATACATGGTTATTAAACACAATTCAAGCAATGCAGGAACATGTACATATTTTAAACACTGATACTATCATTTTCATGAATGTCTTTCCCTTGCTGGGGACTGAACACAGGGCCTGCAGTACGTTAGGCAAGCACTCATCCACTGAGCCACATCCTCAGCCCTAAATAGCTTTTATAAAACTGAGCTGTTGTACATTCTACTTCTGCTTTTAAAGTATTGAGTGCAGTTATGCATGAAAAAGGCACAAAAACAAAAACGAAGCAATTGCTGAACTTTCTATTGAAGTTATTCTTATAAAAAGATTCTCTGAGGCTAAACAAATTCATTAATTACATTAAAATTTGGAATCTCTATCTCTATACAAGTGCCTTGCCCATGCCGGGCTAGCACTCTACCAGTAAGCTACACTCAGCAATTTGTTTTCTGAGACAGAGTCTCCCTAAATTACCAGGCTGGCCTTGCCATCTCCTGCCTCAGCCTCTGAGGACCTTAGGTTACAGGCATGTGCCACAGTGCCTCATGGGTAAGGCACTGAAGGTTGACTTCTGTCTGGGTTCTGTACTTTATATTTGAGAAAGGGCACCTCCTCCCACCGCTTAGAAGTAGAGGATCTTCATGAACCTTGATCAATCCAACGTCCTGAACACCAGCTGGGCATTTGTACCCTGTGGTTGGTCTTCTTTGACCTGAGAATGTCTGTCCAGTCCCAGCTCCACCAGGATATTGGCAGCTTCTGGGACCTTGAGGACCGCTATGTGCCATTCCTGACATAGGCGCCAGGGGGCACCATAGCCCTTCCTACCTCATCCTGCCTTTTCCCTTTGGCCAGGACAGAAGGATCAGCAGTGAGGACAGGTCAGCAAGTAACCCTGGGAGAGGGTGCAAAATGCCTACACCCGCCAAGACTGGAGTTTGGATTTTCTCTAAACTATAGTTCACCCCTCAGGCGTTGTCAGACATTAAAGACAATCTCAAGACCCCGTGGAGATCCTGTGACCCCGTAGGTCTGCACAGGTTGCCCTGGGTTCCGCTCCACCAGGTGGTGGCCCTGAACCCGACTTGTTTAGAGTCAACCTTGTGACCTGGTTGCAAGTGAATTCAAGACTGACCTAGAAGCCTGGTTTGGCCTGGGTTGGGAGTTCCATATTTTCAAGCAGCCAAAGGCCCTAAGGTGTCAGTGTTTGCCTCTGTGCTGGCTAAAACATGAGATCGTGGTTAGATCACTGGGATAAATACAGTCCAACAGGACAAGCGCCAGCGGCAGGAACCCAAGGGCCCCACCAGTGGAGAGGCTGGGAGGCAATCAGAGAAAGGGCTTGCAGGAGAGAGTGTAATAGTGAATGGCCCTCCCAGCCAGGATACTTCAGTTTCTTAGTTGCCCAGGTAATAGTTCCTGTTACAGTTCCCGTTACTACTGTCTCCTAGAAACGGCTGTCACTGTGATGCATAGCTGGTCACTGTGATGCATATTGTAAGAGCCAATCAAAGACAGCCAAGTACTCTGCCTCCCCTTTACCATCCCATAAAAACCTCCCTCCCTGAGCCTTTGGGGCCTGACATTTGGAAGGATAATTGATTCCTTGTCAGTGCCCATCTGACATTAAATAAATCTGCCTCCAAATCCTGGGTGTCGTTTTGGTGTCCCTGTCTGCTGTTGCAAGACAGCACAGGCCCGACACTCTGGGGGCTGCAATGGCAGGGACAGCAGGGCGAGGGGCCCCAGGGTTCCGGGTGGACTTGGGACACCCAGCGTTGGTCAGGACCAAGAGCTCTGAGGCCAACGCCACACTGCCCACAGCCGGGATGGTCGCTGTCCCCACTCCTGGACTGAGCGGAGCATCTGAATTTCACAGGTGCAAAAGCTGTGACTGCTGCAGTTTCTGGATCTGGGGAGTCAGCCAGGGGCGGGGGCACCATACACTCAGGGCGCTGAGCTCTGGAAAGAAACCCTGCAGGAGCAGCAGAATCCGAAGCCACAGCGCAGGGACGCAGGATCTTCCCATCAGAGTGGGGGCAAAAGCCCAAGTCTCTTTGCCTTTGCTCGAGGTGTCCGGTGCTTCCTTCTTTCCTACTTGTTTGTTTGTTTGTTTAAATCGAACTTCGAAATGCAGTATTGAACTTGCCATCTAGGAAACTAATAGCGGGAGCCACCAGGTGCAAGATTTTCCTAAAGCCCTCTCCAACACAATTAAAGCATTGGTTCACATTTACCTCCCATGAGAGGTCCCGGGTTCAAAACCCCACAAAGACAGTATTTAGTCATAAAGTGAAAGCAGTGATTTTTTCATTCTAGGTGGCTTCGAGAAAACTCCAAAACTTCTCTGGTCTACTTCTCCTAAATCTCAAGTGCTAGTGTTCTGTACTGGAGGTCTGAGTCCCTTCCAAATGTTTGTGTTTTTGTGTTGAAATGTTAACCATCAAAGTGATGTGTATTTGGAGTGGGGCCTTGGAGAGGTCAGAACCTGAGGTCTCATCATGTGATTGGTGTCCCAGAGAATAAAGTCCAGGTGCTCTTTGTCTGTCTCCACAGTGGGAGGACAAAGTGTCCCATTCATTCTTTCTGTCTCTGCTTTTCCTGCCCCCTCAATCCTCTCCCTATCCCGTCTCCTCTTTCCTTTCCCTCCCCTACCAGGTGGTTTGCAAGCAGTGCAAGACAGACCTCGCCTAGGGTAGGACTTGCATCAGATGGCATTTTTTTTTAAAGAGAGAAAAATAAGAACAAAATTTCAAAACAAAATAATAGCAGGGTAACAATGGTTACAAGATATCACCATTCAATTGTCCAAACATTACTGGCACAAACCTTTCTCTTCAATGAACTATGCAAAATTGGTAGTGAATCTATCTTAACTATCTTATATATATATACAATTTTTTCTTTTCCCTTCTTCCTTTTCTCCATTCCCCCATCCCAGTCTCTCTTTCCTTTTGACCAGTTTTTTCCTGATTTACCATATCTATTGTACATTTTGGATCTTTTTTTAAAAATTTATTAATTTTTTTTAAAAGACAACAAGTAAACATTCTCCTGTATTAACAAACTCAAGCATTGGAGAATGTACAAATACCTTTTGGAGAGAAATATTACTCAGTATAAGATTAAGCCATGTAAAAGCTAGGTAAAAATAGAAGACTAAGGAATGGAATAGTCACAGGGAAATTGCATTTTCATACTAGGGAGACAATACGATGTTTGCACATGTGCATCCGGTTAATTTCACTTACGAGTATTTTCTCGAGTTGCATCCATTTACCTATAAAAGTCTCCAGTTTATCCTTCTTTATGGCTGAGTAGTACTCCATTGTATAAAATGACCACATCTTTTTTATCCATTCCTCAGTTGATGGGCATTTGGGTTGTTTCCAAGATCTGGCTAATACAAATTGTGCTGCTATAAACATGGGTGCACATATATCGCTGTGGTACAATGTTTTTAATTCTTCTGGGAAGATACCCACAAGGGGAATAGCTGGGTCAAATGGGACCTCCAGTACTAGTTTTTTGAGGAATCTCCACACTGATTTCCACAGTGGCTGTACCAGTCAACACTCCCACCAAAAGTGGAGAAGGGTTCCTTTTTCCCCACAGCCCCTCCAGCATTTCTTATTAGTTGATTTCTTTATAATAGCCATTCTTTCTGGGGTGAGATGGTATCTCAGTGTTGTTTTAATTTGCATCTCCCGCATGACTAGTGATGTTGCACATTTTTTCATATATTTATTTGCCATTTGTATTTCTTCATCTGAGAAATGTGTATTCATCTCAGATGCCCATTTTTGGATTGGGTCTTTAAATTTGGGAGGTCTGATTTTTTTGAGTTCTTTGTATGTTCTCGATACTAATCCTTTGTCTGAGGAACAGCTGGCAAACATTTTTTCCCACATTGTGGGTTGTCTCTTCACTCTGTTGGTGGTTTCTCTTGCTGTGCAAAAGCTTTTTAATAAGATGAGATCCAAGTTGTTGATTCCTTGTGATAGTTCCTGTGGGGCTGAGGTTTTAGTCATAAAGTCTTTGCCTACACCAATGTCTTCAAGTGTTTTACCTATCCTACCTTCCAGCAGATTTAATGTTTCTGTTTTAATATTTAGATCTCTGATTCATTTTGAATTTAGTTTAGTGCATGGTGAAAGATATGGGTCTAGTTTTAATCTTCGGAATGTGCAGAGCCAGTTTTTCCAGCACCATTTATTAAAGAGGCTATCTTTCTTCCAGTGAATGTGTTTGGCACGTTTGTCAAAGATAAGGTGGCTTAGTATGTCTGGAGTTGTTTCAGCATCTTCTAGTCTGTTCCATTGATCTTCAGGTCTGATTTTTGCCAATACCACACTGTTTTTATCGCAGTAGTTTTATAGTATAATTTCAAGTCAGGGATTGTGATGCCCCCTGCCTTGCCTTTGTTGCCCAGAATTGCCTTTGCTATTCTAGGTCTCTTCTGATTCCAAATGAATTTTAGGATTGTTTTCTCTAATTCTGGGAAGACATATTCTTAACTATTGCATG
Source organism: Erethizon dorsatum (assembly GCA_028451465.1). NCBI lineage: Eukaryota > Metazoa > Chordata > Mammalia > Rodentia > Erethizontidae > Erethizon > Erethizon dorsatum. Next base: position 74,034,886 of record CM051829.1, on the reverse strand, counting down.
TTTATTCCTGCAACTGGATTCATGCCTGTGTCTGCTAACTGGTAACGACCTTCTTGAGCCATTCACTCCACATTCCTTTTGCCCTCTGCAAGCCCCACAGCTGGTTTTGGTTCTTTGCCTGGTGGGAGAACATACATCTTCATTTTGGGGGCAGGGGATGGCTTGAGACAGGGTCTCACTTTGTAGTTCAGGCTGACCTAGAACTTACTAGGCTGGCCTCCAACTCGGGGTGATCCTCCTGCCTCAGCCTCCCAAGAGCTGGGATTACAGGTGCAGCTTCCCAAGTGCAAGATTTAACCACACCCACTTACATCTTCATTCTTTTAGAGAAAGATAACTTTTCTCAAAGAGGCTTTTCCTAACAAAGATATCCAAAGTAAAGCTATTGTCTTGGATACAAGAGAAATATAATTTCCAACCTATTGGATGCCATGGAGGGATGAAGTTGAGAATCAAAGGTGGAAGTTAGAAGTTTTATTGGAAATAAGAGGAAGAGGGATTTTCAGGAGGGGTCCCGAATGGGTGGTCCCCGAGGCCCTTTGTCAGGGGTAATTCATACAGCAAAATCACAGTGGGGATACAATGTGGGACACACTACAATCAACCTAGGACCACAAGCAAAGCTGCTTAGCTAACAGTGACCCAAAAGGGAAACGAGTCACCTAGCAAAGGTACCCGGGAGAACAAAAGCATTTTGGGGAAGAGAGGGGAGTACGCATCCAGATGTTCTGGTCACCCAACCTATGCCCCCGATGCCTGTCTGGGCCCACTGGACCTGGTGGTGCTAATTACAGTGTAATCTCAAATTGCCGCTTCTCTCTAGGGAGGGATGCACATCTTGCTATTGCTTTTCCATCCCGAGTCTTTGTTTTCTTTAGAGTCACCTCCAGCCACAATCCTGTTGTCTTTATTTTTTATGCTGATGTCCTTGAGGGCCTAATCCTTCTCTGACTATATATTAATTTCTATGTACCTTAGCTGCCTATAGAATTTTGTTCTGTGCTTCTGTGGACTGAACCCAGGGTCTCCAACATGCAAGGCAAGTGCTCTACCACTGAGCTACATCCCAGACCCTAAGTTAAAGGGTTTATAAGAAACGTGTAGAAGACAAAGCTATAAATATCAAAATATCTAATTTGATCACACACTTGACTTGGAAGAAATGCTCTTTATAACTTAATAACAAATCCCTATAGGAAACACCAGAAATTCATCCAAGCCCTTCCTTTCTGATCCTAGATCTTCAGCTGTCGACCTCCAACAGTTGCATTAGTGTCCTGAGAAGATGACCTGATTTGTAGGTAAGTAAAATTCTAATCTGGGAAAGAAATCAGAAACAGAACCAGAACTAGAAGGAAGGGAAAACAACAGACTCAAAATATAGAAGCAACAAAGAAACAAGTTTTGGTCCAAGGACTTAATCTTTTGCAGTTTTTTGTTCTGTTTTATTTGTGTGAGAGAATAAAGAATGAGCCTTGCAATCATTGTAAGAATGTCATGTGCCTACTTTTTAACACACATAAAAACATTTGAAGGGATATGTGATTTAAAAGCTAAATAATGCTTGGCATCAATGTCTAATGGTTTGGGAGAAACCAATTCCCCACTTTACTAAGCTTTGATGTATGGGATGTATAAGTAATAGGATATTTGCAAGAAATATTGATGGTCAAAACATTAAAAGGTTTTTCTTTCAGTGAAGTTCAACTAGTGGAGAAGGTTCTCTCTCCGATTTTCCCTGGGGAGATGAAGCTGAAAAGAAGGACCTGGAGCGCTGCTGAAGATGCTGTGTCTGGGAGTCATTTTGCTGTTTTGAAAGTGAGGAGATACATAACCTTGCTTTTCTCCCTGAGAGTTTACTTTTCTTGCTGGGGAGTTACTATGACTTTTTGAAGGACAGGAGCTGTGACACTGAATATTGGTTCTCTTGCTGAGGAGCCAAGCTAAGTCCAGGCCGAGTCACAAACACACTTGAGCTCCACGAGCTCAATCAGCCTTCACACTGACCTTGCAAGCTTTGGCCTCGTGTGCCCAGACCCAAGACACACCGGCTCTGGCCAACACTACTGCAGATTTCATGTATGGACATCGGCAAGCTGTGCATTTGTTCCCAAACCTCTTCCTAAGCCCCAACACGACTGTTCCTCTAGTCAGTTTCCAATTCCCAGGGCAACGCCTCGTGCCTCTGAGGGTCCCACGTGCTGAGGAGGAACACAGCAGTGAGTTCCTGTCATCGTCCCACGCCACCCTGTACCTCAACACTCAACGATCAGACCAAGCTCAGCATCTCCCAGAGAGCAGTGTGCGGTGCTGAGTGACTGGGTTCCCACTAGCGCCTGCTGCTACCCCTGCTGGTACCCTTACCTCATCCACGTCCCTCCAGACGCCCAGGCTGCATTTTGTGATCATCCTTGGGTAAACAGTCATCCTCATGACAGAACAGATTGTTTTCAGGGGAAAAAATAAAACAAAAACAAGAACTAATTTTTAGGCAGTGGTGCTTCAATATGCGGGTTCTCCAAAAGCACAGTCCTTGAACTCTCTGAAAAGTAGATTGTTTCCACCTGGTTTTGAACCAGGGACCTTTTGCGTGTCAGGCAAATATGATAACCACTACACTATGGAAACCAATGTGCTGATTTGTTCTAAGAAGTGTCCCTGAAAATAACTCATCTGCCACCTCCAACTGTCAGTTTCCCAGGGAAGGAAGCTCCACAGCCAGATGACCAGGATCAACTTTCATAATGAGAAGCCCTGGCTGTGGCTCAGCCTCAGCAGCTCATGGATCTGGGGTGAGTCATGTCCAACACAGAGACCTAGAGAGGAAAGAGGAGGCTGTGGTGACACCTCAAGGTGACTAGGACCTCCAGGGCAGTGCTGAAGCAGCTGCACACCTATGCTCAGGCTGCCCCTTGGTGCACGTTGGGGAGGGAATAGCACACCTGGCAGTTTCTGCTCCCCAGGGCCTGACTGGCTTTCATTGGCTGAAGACACAAGGAATATATTAGTAGTTCTTACAACGGTTTGTACTTATATATAACACCTTTAGGGAAATATGTCAAAGATAATACACATTGTAATAAGTCAATACTGCGAGGGATTTTGTAAGGCAGTCTATGAGTTGGAATTTTGGGTGTGCATTTTTTAGTAATGGTTCACCAAAGGTTGGGTGAATGGTTAAAATTTTTTTAAACACAAATTTATACGTATGAATCAAATGATGGCCTATTGTGTGTACAGTAAATAGACCTAAGCCCCAAACCAGCAAATCAAAACATAGGACCGCACATTAGTCCTGTTAAACTCCAACTGCCAATTTAACAGCAGAGAAACCTCACTCACCCATTAACGTTCATAACTTCTATGGCTTAGTTTCTATTTTTATATCTTTAAATTTTTCTGTCTTGACTAAGCATAAGGTGTTAGATTACCGTTGGTGTTTGTACACCATTCATTAGTGTGATACTAAAACAATTTAAGTGAAACTTGGTGTTCAAGGCATACTGGGCTTTACTTTTAAAAGGGACCTCATTCTCAGCACTCATGCAAGTAGCGCCTGCCAGACGCAAAGCTAGCTGCACCTAGTGACTTGAGGTAGAACTGCAACTTCACTGACTGGTGGCCAGCTTAGGTGAAAAACAGGCCACTCCTGGATATACTTCCGCTTCCTCTGGCGAGGTCTTGCAATGCGGGGCCACTAAAGCCCTGTTCTCCCATACTGACCTGTTCCACGCTGTAGATCTTCAGCTGTTTGGCACAGTTCTGTGGAGGAGGGAATTAGACTTGGTGTACTAGGAACAGAATGTGGAAACAAATGATTTTGAGAAAGTTTTCAGGAAGGCCTTTGTAGCAATTAGAATGCTCCACAGATGTGCACAATGCAGCTAGAAGGACTCCTATCTTAGTTTTATTTTTGGTAATGCTGCATTTCTTGACCCAAGCACATAGGGAATAAGCCCCCCTCCACCAGAAACATTCAGACAGCAGCTAATGAAGTGGGGCATGAGTGCTATGGTCTTCTGAATTTAGTGGGAGGATGGCTCAACACACCTCCAGGTCCCAGTACAGCCCTGTGACTGAGGGCTCAGGATTGAGGAAGAGCTGGGGCTGAGTGCTGAGGAGGAAGTGGCCCAAAGTTAGCGCTCAGTCTCTCTGACGCCTGGCTGTGTTGGTATCACGGCCCCTTCTGTTCTGTTCCCCTCTGAAAAGTGTCTGTGTGAGTTTCCACTTTCACAGTCTCTATGTCCCTTGAGTTCCTGTTAGGTTTAATTCTAGGATCAATCTTTGAAGTCACTTTCCCTATTAGGGGACAGAGCCACGTTGTCCCAGACCATCCCCAGCACAGGCTGGAGGAATCACTTCGCTGTCTCACAGGTCTTTTGCCAAGTGAGCCAGGAGGTAACTGGAATCCTTGGCCTGAGGATGGGCTTCCCTGGCTCCCACTGGGCACAACGTGGGTGCTCCAGGGAGCCTGATCCAGGCTGGAAGCCGGAGCCCTTTCCCTGACCCTGTCTTCAGTAGCACTGGAAAGAAAAGAGAATAGTGGAAACTTTTACTTATGTAGCAAATAGCTGAAAAATAAGAACCGGTTTTTTCATGAGGAATCCTGATTCCGTGAGGTCACAGACCATAGATGAGTTATTGCTTTAGTTTTATGTGTGGTACTTGCATGACTATGGCAGTCAAAAATGTACACATGGTTAAATAAAGAAGGGGGCCATTCCCCCACATCAATTTAGTTAAGATCATTTTTCCCTAGGAGACAACATATTATGCAGGAGATGTGTGTTTAATGTTGTTCTTAGCGATGATTTTGACATTTGTGTTGTCACTTTTTCCTCCCACATGGGGTGTTGCACTTTTCAGCTCCTAGAGTTTGAAGGTGCCCTCTTGGGAAGCTATGGGGTTTTGGAAGTGATCAAGCAGAGGCTGAAGGGGCTCCTAGAAAACAGGTAACAGAAAGGGGGTCAGGGGCTGCTGACCGACAATAAATACATATTATAGCATTGACCCTCTGGCATTTGATGAACTCCAGTCTCCTCTTCTCTTCCTCTTCCTTCAGTTCTCTGGCACTGGGGCTGGCAATCTGGAGTCCAGCAGATCTTCCAGGGGATTCTGGTGCAGGCTAGAGTTTGAGAATCACAGCTTTAGAGAAAAGGGCTGATGTGTGCCCAACTGCAAACAGACTGGGGAAAGCATTGTACTTTTGTTGCTATGAAGATCCAAAGGTAGCTGTGTATTTCCTGTGTTGCAATCTGTATTTCATAGAGTACTCTCTCTAACAACAGCAGGTACCACTCCCACAAACCCTTCCCAAGGGGGAAGCCAATGACTACGATGCCTTAAGGAGAATCCACGAAGTCCATGAAGAAGTGATAACAACAAGAAATTCTTTCAAATAAATTGATAAAATTAGGAAGGTCGCAGCTGAGCAGTGTAGGGCGCATCTGAAATTCCAACAGTCTGGAAGGCTGAAGCAGGACAATCACAAGTTTGTGCCCAACCTTAGAGTCTAAGCGAGACCCTGTTTCAATAATTTTTAAAAAGGGGTGGGGATGTAGCTCATTGGAATGGCTTTGGGTTCAATCGCCAGTCATCCCACCCTACCTCACAAGAAGGAAGGTTATGAGGAAAAATGCAATTTAAAGATTTTGAAATTTTCATTACCATCTTGGACTACGTGTCCGAGGTCCTATATACAAAGGTGATCCTGAGATAAGAACCTGTATTCAAAAGGAATATTTAAAAAGCAGGGCCGGTGAGACGGCTCAGCGGCTTAAGCGCCTGCCTTGCAAGCGCGAAGGCCCGAGTTCGACTCCCGGAACCCACATACGAAAAAGGGGCCGGTGATATCGCTCAGCGGCACGGGTGCCTGTTGGTGCGCGAGGTCCTGAGGTCGTCCCCCCGGTACCCACAAAAAAAAAAAAAAAAAAAAAAAAAAAAGCAATGAATTTTCCATGGTTCCTACAGACCTTGAGGATGGGGCAGAACAAGAGACTTCTCATTAAATGACGGAGAAAGCCTAATGAATGAAGAACGTGAGCGCCTCTCCAGTCTCCAGAATTGGAGACTGTTACGGGCTGTTTAGGGGAGGGGCTGCCCACTTTGCACGTGCTGTGCTGGGTGACCTGACCACCCTCTCCACATATGGCTTCTCTCCCTAGAAATAGCGAGCCAGTGGCCTGCTCAGGCCTGACAGGAGTTTCCTTGCAATCATGTCACATTAGGGTCTCCTCTAAGTGACCCTAGGTGACCCTAGGTGCAGACCTCTGCAGAGATTTTGACCTTTGGGCCCATTTGGGGAGAACCGAGCAGTATGGTGGCATTATGGAGTGCCATCCAGGCATCCCATGTGGAGACAGGGATGGTCCCTAAGGAGACACAGTAGGTCTGATGTCCTCCAGGGGTTGGTGAGGGTCCATGTGGCCAGGGGACAGTGCAGGCTTCTGGTTCATCTGATGCTCACCACCTGGAGACACATTCTGAGAAGAGAGTTTGAGCATGGATGCTCTGCAGACACATGTTCGGCTCTGTCACTTTCTGACTGGGTGAACTTGGACAAGTAATGGAACTTGTCTGAGCCTTTGTTTTCCTTTATCTGAAACAAGAATATGAATATATTAACTATCTTCACTTCATAGGGCTTAATAGGCTAACACGGTAAAGTGCCCAGGTGCACAGAGGGACCTGGCAGAGGCGAGCTGCAGTTACCGCAGTATCTACCGAGAAGAGACCAGAGAAGAGGGGTCCAACTCATTGCACTGAGATTTAATGGAGGGAGCTTATGCTGCAAAATATTACACACGTTGTAATACGGAGACTGATTGGGTTTTTAAAAATTAGGAAGTCGACAGAGGCCAATCATGTAGCAACTATGTTCCTCTCCTGACCCTCAATCCCTACTTGTGAGAAGACAGCTATGGAAGGTCCAGAGGTGTTGGTGTCTCCCAGCTGCTACAAACAACTGTCTCTGGATGGCCTGTGCTTGTGTTGCCAATAGCCCAGGGTTCTTTTGTTCAAGTCAGATGGAAATCGTGAATTGGCAAAGTGCAGCTTTGCTAGCTACCCTGATGTAATCAGATGACACCGGATAAGGCTGGATGCCAGAAGGTGACACAGCCAGCTGCTGAGCACAGCCACTGCCGCCACTGCCTTCCAGTGCCAGCTTGTGCTGGACACCATGGGTTGACTCCTCTGGGTACACGTCTCTGCTGCTGCTGATGCTGCCACTGCTTTGAAGTGCAGCTTGTGCTAGACTCTTGTCACCGAAAAAGAATTTTTCAGATGTGCCCGAAAGAGGCATGGAGAGTTTATTAGGTAAGGATAGAGATTATAGGACGTTCTCAAGAGGGGAGTGCAGGCACTTGGAGAAATGAGATGAATTATAGTTTGGAACTGAGTACATTTATACTTTTCTTGAGGGAGTGAAAATATAGGGGGAAAAGTACCCCTCAAAAGGGTACAAGCCCATTTTGCAGGCATTTTTTTTTTTCGCGTGTGGGTACCGGGAGTCGACCTCAGGACCTTGCACGCCAGCAGGCGCCCATACCGCTGAGCAATATCACCGGCCCTTTTTTGTATGTGGGTTCCGGGAGTCGAACTCAGGCCCTCACGCTTGCCAGGCAGGTGCTTACGCCGCTGAGCCATCTCACCAGTCCAGGCAATTTTTGAGTAGGTAATTTAAACGTTTTCTGGATTCCCTCAAACTGTTGTTTACTTTTTTAATTGGGCCAATTCGTGGCCTTTTAGGGATGAGTCCGGTAGGAAAGAATGTAAATCCGGTCAAGCACTGGACATTGGGACAGTCTGTATCTCAGGGTTAGGCTCCTGTACCTTTTTAAATCGAGCCAATTTATGGCCCTTTAGAAAGAGAACTTTCATGTCCGAAAGAACCAGACTGGCTTTCCCCTCATCCAAGTAAGGCATTGGGACATTTGTCCTGTCAAAACCTCACTTGGCGTCGTGCTAGGTATAAACTGTCTTTTCAAGAAATCCTCGTGGCTTCCTGGCAGATGTAAATGAAGGGTCAGAAGCAGTGTCTTTGGATTGGCCGTGCCACGTGGAAGCGAAGGATTGAAAACAGCATCTTGTGATGGGTCCCACAGACAGCACCAGATTCAAATAAAAGATTAAAAATATCACTTCCACGTGGTCTGTGCGCAGTGCTGAGGAGACGTGGAGTCATTTTGGACCCTGTGTTCTGTGCATGTCCTCTCTTTTTAGGAAACATCTCACTCAGCCTCTCAGCCATGGGTTTCCATGGCCACTGACGTTGCGCCCAGTTAGTTGGCTGCTTTGCCCCAGCCTGAGTCTCCTACCTCGCGGCTCGTAGCTCTCAAAGGCTTTGGATGAGGGGCAGATCCTGGAGACTCCTCCCGTGACGAGGTAGCGGCCTCGTGAATCTGTTCCCAGTCCTGCTGTGGATCTCGCGTCTGAAGAGTGTCCGAGGTCCTTCCCCTTCGTGCGGTGAGGAGTCGCAGCCTCCCTACCTTTCTCATCCCTCCCACCGGCCCGCAGCCTCGCTTATTTTCCTCCCCCTTTAAAGCCCTCACCTCGCACTTTAACAGCTTTCTTTTCCCTTGAACTCACTTTGGACTCAGCTCCCTTGTGCCTACTTATTCCTGCTGCGCTGTTTTTGGGATTTCGATGGTTAGTTTTTGCTCTAGAGACACCAACTATGGGCACAAAGATAGCCAAGTTACTAACTTCAAGAATTCTTACAGAAGTAACTCCAGGCTTAGTAGCTGCAGAGAGTATTTGTGAAAACGTCATGAGCTGCAGGCCCTGGGGTGGCGGCCAGTGTGAGGGAGATGTGAAGGCCTGGTGGGGATGTCATGGCCCAAGCCTTATTTGTGAAAGCTATGGGGAAATTTGTCCATGCACAGTGGGCAGTGGGCTATGGGATGGCTTGCTTTAGAAGCAGAAGACAGCAATCACCAAAATCATTACCTTAATTTTTAGTTAAAAAGTTACAAATTTCTTAATTTTTTAGTTGGAAAAGAACAGTGAATTTTTTTGCCTTAACACTACAATGATCTTTTCAGGATGGAAATTCTGAAATTCCTTGAGTGCTATTCATGTTAAAAAAATGTAGCTTTACTGCTGACTCATTTGCGTCCATCCATATAATTTAAAAAATCACCACTAACTTTCCCCAGCTATCCTTTTGTGAATTAAATAACTTGTCTAGACAATGTTTCAGTCCTTCACCTGAAACAAAGCATAAAAATTTTAGTGTTTTTCAAATAACGTTGAAATTTAATTCAATATTTTAAATAACATTAAAATAATTTTAAACATAGTAAGTCTTATTGGGTTACAGGAGTTCTTATGTTTTGTTAGACATTTTGGAGAGGTAAGTGTCATCAAAGCAAGAAAACAAAAACATCAAAGAGCTTTTGCTCTGAGGGCTGTTCTTGAAGTCTTGCTGGTGTAACGGTGTAGTCTGGGTCTGTGCTTCATGAAGTTGAATGGATTCGAGGATGAAGGAGGTAGAGAGGAGAAATGTTTATTAAGAGGAAAGAAACAGGGCCGGTGAGATGGCTCAGTGGCTTAAGCGCCTGCCCGGCAAGCGCGAGGGCCCGAGTTCGACTCCCAGATCCCACATACGAAAAAGGGGCCGGTGATATCGCTCAGCGGCACAGGCGCCTGCTGGCGCGCGAGGTCCTGAGGTTGACCCCCCGGTACCCACAAAAAAAAAAAAAAAAAGAGGAAAGAAACAGCTCCCAATAGTGAGGAGGGGACCCAAAAGTGGGTTGCCATGGAGACTCTTTGTCTAGGAGATTTTACACCAAAAATGTCCAGGGCTCAGACCACTCCAACTCCAACTAAGGTCAACTGGGAGAAGTAAAACAAGTTTACTTCGACTGGAAATGGGCCTAGGAGTTGTCTATAGGCATAGGTGTCATAGGCATAACAAGCCTATGTCTACAGGTACCTTTTGGCCTCTCTCCTCTCCAAGTTGTTTATTGAAAAATAATGTGAGAAGAAAAAAAATCTGTTTTCCAGTTAGGTAGGCCAGAAGTTGTCAGAGTGGTTCTCCATCCCCTTCCTTGTTTCCTCACTTGTAACATCCTCAGACTTAATTGGCCACTGGGTTCTTGTTAACACTTGACCTCAAGTTGATGCTTATCTGACCAAGGCCTCATCATGACTCTACCTTGTGCCCAGTGGCTCTCTAGCTGCCCACCATCTTCTACCTAACTTCCCTGTCTATAATATTCTGTCCTCTGAAGAGGTGTCACTAACTGACATTAAGGGCAAATGGGTGATGACAGATTTAACTTCTTCATGCTGAGGAAGGCTGGAGAAATGTTTGCAGCAGTCAAGGGCACTCTCTACAGGGTCTGTCTAAGGGCCCCTGATAGATGTCAGATATCACCATCATCGTAGCTGGGTGGCTTTCAATCTAGAAGAGACAAAGTCAATCACACAATTCAGTATGTAAGGTCCCAATCTATTTGGCCACCATTCCATGACAATGGAAGGCACAGCTCATTTCCTCTAACATGGAAGAGGCTTCAGAGACAACTCAGTAGTTCCCCTCAGGAAGTCACTAATAAGTTAGGAGAGCTGGAATTTGAAATAAACAATCTCTCCACGTGTGGATGCTTCCATTCCCTTTCATAGAAGCTCTAGGTATTATAAACTAGTCAATAATTTATACCCACATCAATTCTGACTGCTCTGCAACTATGATCCTCAGCAAAGTTCTAATTTTCTATTCCTGGTGACAAAAGGAGTGCTAGAAGCAATTTTGCTTCTGGGTTCAGCAAACTACTGAGGCTATGAAATTATATCGAGACCTGAAGATCTTTTTTATCATAGTTGCAAATATACCTGATTAATGTTTTATATTTAACTATTGCTTGGAAATCATATAAAATCACAGCTTTGTGGCTGCATTTATCCTTCTAGTACTTTCTGAAAATTCAAACATTCACAAAATAGAATATGTAGTATTTTTGTTGTTCTATATCGCAAGTATTATGGATAACAAGCAATTGTACTGATGGTTGTCTGCTGCCCTACTCTGCTGGGCTCCCCAATTAACTTCTTGGTATTCCTTCCTTCCATGGATGAATCCTTTTTCTCCCCTATGGCTCCAAAGATATTGTGGACACGACCTATTGTTACGGCAAAATCATAGGATTCACTCACAGAGGCCGAGTGCAGACACAGTGAGCTTTATTGGCCGGCCGGATGACGCCTAGTCTGTAGCTAAGGCATCATTGCCCAGTCTTTGTTCTCAGGGGTTTTTATACATTACAAGTTTCCCACAAGTCCCACCCCGTAACCTTAGTAACCACGTTACACCGCATCTCTTGGAATTTCACAGGAACATCACTAGGTTTATCACAGGCCCTCTCCTAACAACTGGTTTGTTTGCTGTAGCTGTTTGTTCCTCCTTTTATGGGTTTTATGGTTAACTGGGAAGGGGTCTGAGGAGTGAGTTTATCTATGGGTTAGTGCCTTAATATCTAACAGGGTGAGTGCATCTAGGGGTTAAGTGAAGACAAACTGGAGTCTAAAAAGAAGATGGAGTCACTTTAGCCATATCACTGTGAGAAGAAAAGTCTCTCTTTTGAAGGCTATATGGGGCAGCTCTTTGCTGAACTCTTACTTGACAAAGCAGCAGTGATTGTTCTCACAGCCATGGCCTATGATTATTATGTGGCCATTTGCAGTACACTACTCTTCCATCGTGAACTGGTAGCTCTGTGGCTTTCGGAAGGAGGTAAGCTGGACAGGGGGCCTCCTGCATTCTATCATACAAGTAAGTTCCTTTATTTTCCAGCTCTCCTTTTGTGGCCCAAGTATTATTAATTATTTCGTATGTGATTTGCACCCATTACTGAAGCATACTTGCACCGATACTCATGTCTTTGGTCTTTTGGTGGTGGACAGTGTTGAGTTTATCTGCATTATAATTTTCTCTTTGTTGCTTGTCTCCTACAGTCTCCCTCTCTCTCTCTCTCTCTCTCTCTCTTTCTCACTCTCTCTCCCCCTCTCCCTCTCCCTCTCTGTACAGTTCTGAAGGGGATCTGAGGGCTCTCTTTTCCTGTGGATACCACGTTGATCAGTGGTTTTATTTTTTGTCCCATGCATATTTATATGTGCATGACCTTCATTTGCCTTCTCCTTTGCCAAAATGGTGGTCATTTTTACATCATGCTATCCCTCCTTGCTCAATCCTACATCTCTAGATATTCTTGTAACATTCACTACTTTTAGCCTGAACGTCCAGCTTCAGAAGAGTTCTCAATCTCCATGTGTGTTTTACTAATATTTTGTGTCATTCGCCCTCATCAAATGGTAGTCTCACTGTGTTATTGTATAAATTATCACTTACATAAGGTTCGGGAAATGATAAAATACTTGAAGTTTTGGGGCCTGAGTCACTGCAGGCAGAAGAGCTATTGCTGCACATTGTACACAACTAAAACTCATACTTAAATCTTTAGTAGTAAAGCTTTGGGGGCTCTGGATGGAGCGATGCTCATGTTAAGTTGTTGGAGCTCCCTGTTGCTTGGTCCCTCTCTGACTCTGGATGAAAGGAACCTGGTGTAACCTTGGTGGAGTGTGTATTGGCCTTCATTGGATGATATCTCTAGTGTTTTCTATTTCTATGTAATCAGTTCCACAAAACACGTTTATAGGCTCTCACTTTCCATGAGTCACTGGTCTGCTCACAGCTGTTTGCGACACCCTGCTCATGGTGTTAACGGGCTGTGCTCATGGAGATGGCTGTGGTGTGGTACCACCTGAAGCTTCTGACCCACTTCTGTCCTATGTGGTAGAAATGGTTTCATGTCAGATGTAGAACACATGACTTAAACCTAATCTTCACCCCAGCCTAAACCCTAGCCCTAAAGTAAACTTTAGCTTTAAGTGTAAGGCTACCTCCAGCATTAACCCTAACCCAAGCTCTAGAAATAGCCCTAACCCTAAACTCTAAACCTAGCTGTAGCACTAAGCCTAACCCTACCAGAACCTTAACCTGAAAGTAAATCTGAAACTAAACTAACTCTAAACTAGCCCTAGCTCTCAACCCGAGCCCTAACTCTAACCCTAACCCTAGCCTTAGCCATAGACCTAACACTCGACTGAAGCCTAACACAAATATTAACCTGAAACTTAAACCTAACCCTAACCCTAGCTCTACTCCTAGCCTAAACCTAATCCTAACCCAAACTCTATAAATATCCTTGATCCCAAACTCTGCCTTAAGCCTAACCCTAAACTTAACCCTAGCTCTAGCCATAGTCTTAATTCTATCTGTAACCCTATCCCTAACCCTAACTCTAGGACTATCTTTACCCCTAACCATAACAATAAACCTAAACCTAAACCTAAACCTAAACCTTAACTTAAGCATAGGCCTAGCTCAAGACCTAACCCTAACCATAACCACTTACTCTGGGCATAGCCCTAGTCCTAGCCCTAGCCCTAACCCTAGTCCTAACCTTAACATTAAATTAAGCCAGACCTAAACCTAAACCCCAAAATTAACCCTAGTTGTAGCCCTAGGCCTAGACCTCACCTTATTCTTAATCCTTACCCTAAACCTCACCCTAATCCTATCCCTCATCTTAATCTTAACCCTAACACTGACCTTAACCCTAGCCTAAACCTAACCCTAATGCTACCCTTAACTTTAACTTTATCCCTAGCCTTAACCCTAACCCTAAACCTAACCTTAAAGCTAATCTTAACTGTCTTAGTTACTTTTCTCATTGTTGAGACAAAATACCTGACACCCAAAGTTAAAGGAGGAATGGTTTATTGGAGCTCACAGTTTGTAGAGGTTCCGTCCATAGTCAGCTGGCTCCAAGGCAGGGTGGCATGGCAGAGAGTCATTGCAGAAGAGAAATAGTCCATGGCATGGCAGGGCAGGCACAAGGCAGCAAAGCAGCAAAGAAGCAGCAACAAGCAGCAAGCAGCAGAACTAGCAACCAAGCCTGCCTTTATATTTTATCAAGGCTACATGCCCCTTGGTTGGGGCACCCTAATCCCAGCATCAAATCCTTAATCCCAACATTACACACTTTATCCCAGCATCGCATACCTTAGATTCACTCACTTCTGAAAAACCCCACCTATGACTGCATGAGGCTTTGGGGAACATCTAGATACAAGCCGTAATGCTAATGTTAATCATAACACTAGCCTAAAGCTAACCTAACCTAATTCTAAAAGTAACCCTTAACCTAGCATTAGATCCAGCCCTAGCCCTTCTGATCTGCTTCTGTGCTCATGTGATAGAACCTGTTTCATGTCAGATGTAGAACGTATGACCTAAACCTAACTTCAACCCTAAACCTAACCCTGGCTCAGGGAGTACTACTAGCTCTAGAACTACCCTAACCTTAACCCTAAATGTAAACCTTACCATAGTTCCAGCACTAGCTCTAACCAAAATCCTAAGCTTCACTCTAACACTAACCTTAGCCCTAGGCATAACACTAACCCTTGCACTAAAAATAACCCTAAACCTAGCCATAAACCCACCCTTAACCCAAACCTTTACACTAGCCCTAACCTGACCCTAACATTAACTGGAACCCTAACCATAGTCCTAGCCCTAGCCATAAACAAATCTTAAATCCTAACCCTAAAGCTAACCTTAATCTCAAAACTAACTCTAAAGTGATCCTTAGCCCTAACCCTCACCCTAGCCCAAACACTAACCCTAGTCTTAATCAGAAACCTAACCCTAACCATAGATTTAGCCATAGCATTAACCCCGGCCCTAACCTTAAATAGTAACCCTAACCCTAGCTCTAGCATGGCCCCAATCCTAGCCCTAGCCCTAACACTGAAGATACATCCATCCCCAAATATAACCCTAGCCATAGCCCTAAACCCAAAACCAGCCCTAAACCTAACCCTGGTCTAGTGCTAGCCCTAATCCCTAGCCCTAATTCTGAATGTAGCACTAACCTAAACATAACCAAAACCATCACCCATACCCTAGCACTAGCATTATTCTGAGCCCTAAAGCTAACCTAGCCCAAACCCTAAGACTAATCTTAAACCTAACCAGAAACCTAACACTAACCCTAACTGTAGCTCTACACCTAGCCTAGCCCTAACCCTGAATTTAACCGTAACCCTAACCCTAGCCCTAGTGTTAGGCCTAACAATAACCCTAAACCAAACCCTAACCCTACCCTACCTCTAGTGCTGGCCCTAAACCTAGATCCAGCCACCATTCTAACATTAACCCTAACACTAAGCCTAGCCATGGCCCTAACACTAACACATTTTTCCATTTTGGAATTTTCTTCTGAATAAAGGACCCATTTTAACACTTTTAATAGGAACAGCTGGTGCTAATACATTTTTGAACTTTTGTATACCAGAAAGATTAAGTTCACTTTGATTTTGGAAGACATTTTTGCTCAATATTGATTGTAGGCTGATGATCGTTTGAGCTTGTTTCTGTAAAGATGCTGCCCCTCTTGTGTCCTGGGTTGCACTGTTTCTAGTGAGAACCACACTGAAATTTTACTGTGGCACTAAAGATGGATTGTGAGTTAACTGACTTTAGAACTGATGGGTAGCTTAGTAAAGCACACTTCTGGGTGTGTCATTGAAGGGTAACATGGGCTACTATAGCTGACCCCTGGCCCTATCCTCTCTGGTACTGTTAATCTGCTCTGCCTCCCAGCTGCCATGAAATAAGCAGCTTTGCTTTCTGCCATGATGTACCTGCTTTAGAGCCAGCCAGACATGGACTGAGTCTCCTGAAACTGTAAGCCAAATAAAGCTCTCCTCATATTGTGAGTATCAGGTACTGGTCCCAGTGAACTAATACAAAAAATTGTTACCAGAGAAGTGGAATCCTTTCTGTGACTTCATTTGACCATGTTGTTCAAGTGCATTTGGAATAGTTTTAAGGGAGGGATTTGGGGAGGTTAGCAGACATATGCTAGAGAAGCCCTAGAATGCTATAAGCAGAGTTTAATGGGCATTTCTGATTGGAGCTCAGAAGACCAGAATGCTGACAAAATGCAGATAGGAAAGCCAAGGCTCAGGAGGTTTCAGATGGGGACTCAGGGGACTTGGGCTAAAGGCTGTGCAGGTTACATTCTGACAAAAAAGAACTTGTCTGCATTTTGCCCAGGTCCTAAAACTTTCATGTCTTGTTCACTTTCCCATCTCTGAGACAAAATACTTGACACCCACAACATAAAGGAGGAGAGGTTTATTTGCGTGCACAGTTCTAGTCTATGGTTTACTGAGACCCACGCAGCCAGCAGGGTCCTGAGACGGGGTGATGGGAGATTAAGAAAAAACACACCACATATTAAAAGGAAAGCTGGGACGGGGTGGGACCTGACCTCTCTGATGGAGAGGCAATGACAACCCAGCACAGTCTGCATCTTTGTTTATACACAGTAAAAAGGGGTGAAGCACACAACGGAGTCAAAAGTGCAAGGTCTCAGCGTTTTGCTGAGAACACTGAAAGCGAAGCATTCTCAGAGCTATCTGTGCTGTAGCTAACAGGAAGGAACACCAAGGCCAGACTCCTGCTGGACTGGCTCTAGTCCCAACAACTTGTTCACATGGCTTGCCTCGGGTGCTCCATGCTTTGGGGGCTGGCCTTGCTCTAGCCCTGAATATGTGGCTGATCTCCGGCTCAGCCACTCCCCACCATGGTTGACTGGCTGCAAGGCAAAAACAGGGTGGCAGAGGGACACAGCCAAGCAAAAGGTGTGCAACCCACGTGGCCAGGGACCCACTTCCAACCAAGCCTCACAGCCTAACAGTGCATTCATCCGCTGAACTCCTCAGTGTCTGCGTCCTCTGCTGAGTGTATCGCCCCCGCCTCCAATCAACCTCCAAACACAAGACTTCGCACAATGTAATGTATCTCCCTGGTCATATAGTATTTTAGAAATTTTAAAAGCCTACATTTTGATGTCCTTAAAAAGTTACCAATTTACAGGGGGGGGCATCACTTTGCTAGTGCAGAACTCCTTATTTACTCAATACATCTTGTTTCACGAGTGCTCTTTAGTATTAAATTCCATATAGAGTTTATTTGGTGCCTGTGATTAAAAAAAATAGAAGAGTGAAAGCTTTCACTAACTTGAGATTGTTAATTTGTTATGCTCTCATTACTTTTACTTATATGATTTCTTCATACTTACAAATGTAATCTTTTATAGCATTGCAAATGTGATATATGTCTCATGTGACTCATTAATGAGTTCAGCATTTCTTTCCATTCCCTTTTTGCTTAATTCCTTATCCTCTCTTTCTTTATTCCCCATGCTCTATTTTTTCTGCCTGGTTTCACAGTCTCCTGTAGCTTGAAGCAGCAATTGCAGTTTTCTTCCATCTGTTCAACATACCAAGAAGCACATGGGTGCATAGACACCCCGAGTTTTGGAGGCTTGTTCATTTATGGAATAGGGAATCCATGGAATTCAGTTCCCTGAACCTTGCCAATGCTAATCCATGCATCTTATGTCATGGAAATTAGTAATTCCTCCCAGACTGGTATATTTGTTCTTGTTTTGCCAAGAAAAGTGATGAGCAAAACAAGTTTTTACTGGAGGTCTTGGGTCCTGAGCAGCATCTTATGGTAAAGGAAAGGCAACTCACAGGGAAGAAAAGGGCTTCCTCCTGCAGGATTCATCCCACCAAAGAACAATTCGTTTTCACATTTTATTTATTTATTTATTTTTATTTTAAAGAGAAAAAAAGGATAGAACAAAATTTCAAAACAACATAATAGGAGGGTAACAATAGTTAATACATTACAGATTGTTATCTTTAAATTAGTTACTCAGGGTACAAGATATCAGCATTCAATTGTCTAAACAATATTGGCACAAATCTTTCTTTTCAATGAACTAAGCGAAATTAGTAGTGTATCTATCTTAACTATCTTATATATACATATAATCTTTTTCTTTTCCCTTCTTTCTTTTCTCCATTCCCCCATCCCATTTTCTCTTTTGACCAGTTTCTTCCTGTTCTACCATATCTATTGTACATTTTGTATCTTATTTACTCTTGCAGCTTCTCACACTAGGGAGACAATATGATGTTTACACGTGTGCGTCCAGTTTATTTCACTTATGAGTATTTTCTCGAGTTGCATCCATTTACCTATAAAAGTCTCCAGTTTACCTTTCTTTATGGCTGAGTAGTACTCCATTGTATAAAATGACCACATCTTTTTTATCCATTCCTCGGTTGATGGGCATTTGGGTTGTTTCCAGGATCTGGCTATTGCAAATTGTGCTGCTATAAACATGGGTGCACATATATCTCTGTGGTACAATGTTTTTAATTCTTCTGGGAAGATACTCAGAAGGGGAATAGCTGGGTCAAATGGGACCTCCAACCCTAGTTTTTTGAGGAGTCTCCACACTGATTTCCACAGTGGCTGTACCAGTCAACACTCCCACCAAAAGTGGAGAAGTGTTCCTTTTTCCCCACAGCCCCTCCAGCATTTCTTATTAGTTGATTTCTTAATAATAGCCATTCTTTCTGAGGTGAGATAGTATCTCAGTGTTGTTTTAATTTGCACCTCTCAAATGACTAGTGATGTTGCACATTTTTCCATATATTTATTTGCCATTTGTATTTCTTCATCTGAGAAATGTATATTCATCTCAGATGCCCATTTTTGGATTGGGTCTTTAAATTTGGGAGGTCTGATTTTTTTGAGTTTTTTGTATGTTCTCGATAGTAATCCTTTGTCTGAGGAACAGCTGGCAAACATTTTTTCCCACGTTGTGGGTTGTCTCTTCACTCTGTTAGTGGTTTCTCTTGCTGTGCAAAAGCTTTTTAATAAGATGAGATCCAAGTTGTTGATTCCTTGTGATAGTTCCTGTGCGGTTGAGATTTTAGTCATAAAGTCTTTGCCTACACCAATGTCTTCAAGTGTTTTACCTATCCTACCTTCCAGCAGATTTAATGTTTCTGTTTTAATATTTAGATCACTGATTCATTTTGAATTTAGTTTAGTGCATGGTGAAAGATATGGGTCTAGTTTTAATCTTTGGCATGTGTAGAGCCAGTTTTTCCAGCACCATTTATTAAAGAGGCTCTCTTTCTTCCAGTGAATGTGTTTGGCACGTTTGTCAAAGATAAGGTGGCTTAGTATGTCTGGGGTTGTTTCAGCATCTTCTAATCTGTTCCATTGATCTTCAGGTCTGATTTTTGCCAATACCACACTGTTTTTATCACAGTAGCTTTGTAGTATAATTTCAAGTCGGGGATTGTGATGCCCCCTGCCTTGCCTTTGTTGCCCAGAATTGCCTTTGCTATTCTAGGTCTCTTCTGGTTCCAAATGAATTTTAGGATTGTTTTCTCCAATTTTGTGAGATATGCTGTTGGAATTTTGATTGGAATTGCATTAAATCTGTATAACAATTTTGGAATTATGGCCATTTTCACTATATTAGTTCTTCCTACCCAAGAGCAAGGGATATCTTTCCATTTCCTGATATCCTCTTCAGTCTCCTTTTTTAGAGTACTGTAGTTTTCAGTGTAGAGGTCTTTTACTTCCTTTGTGAGATTGATTCCTAGGTATTTCATTTTTTTGGATGTTATTGTGAAAGGTGTTGTTTCCCTGGTTTCTCTTTCAGTGAGCTTGTTATTCTTGTACAGGAAGGCTATTGATTTTTGAGTGTTGATTTTGTGTCCAGCTACACTACTAAATTTGCTTATTGAATCTAGCAATTTTTTAGTGGGGTTTTGGGGTCTTCTACGTAGAGTATCATGTCATCTGCAAATAATGATAATTTAACTTCTTTGTTTCCAATCATTATTCCTTTTATTTCTTGCTCTTGTCTAATTGCTCTGGCTAAAGTTTCCAGGACTATGTTGAATAAGAGTGGGGACAGTGGACGTCCTTGTCTTTTTTCTTATTTTATAGAGAAAGCTTTCAGTTTTTGTCCATTTAGTATGATATTGGCTGTTGGTTTGTCATAGATTGCTTTTATCAGATTGAAATAAAGACCATCTATTCCAATTTTCTGTAGCGTTTTTATCATGAAAAGGTGCTGGACTTTGTCAAAAGCTTTTTCTGCATCTGTTGAGATGATCATATGATTTTTGTCCTTGGATCTGTTAATATGGTGTATTACATTTATTGATTTATGTATGTTGAACCATCCCAACTTGGTCATGGTGTATAATCTTCTTGATGATTTGCTGGATTGTGTTTGCCAGTATCTTATTGAGGATTTTTGCATCTATGCTCATTAGGGAGATTGGACTGTAGTTCTCTTTCTTAGTTGGGTCCTTCTCTGGTTTTGGTATCAGGGTAATGCTTGCTTCCAGGAATGAATTTGGGAGTATTGCTTCCCTTTTAATTTCATTAAAATGTTTGAGAAGTAGTGGTGTTAGGTCTTCTCTAAATTTCTTGTAGAATTTGGTAGTGAATCCGTCAGGGCCTGGGGTTTTCTTTGTTGGCAGGTTTTTAATTACATCTTCGATTTCATTGGTTGATATTGGTTTATTTAGGATTTTTAAATCTTCTTGATTCAGCTTTGGTAATTCATCCATATCTAGGAATCTGTCCATTTCTTCTGCATTTTCCATCTTATTAGAATATAAATTTTCAAGATAGGTACATATGATCTTCTGGATTTCTGCAGGGTCCATCGTGATATCAACCTTTTCATTTTTAATTGCATGGATTTGAGTCTTTTCTTTTCTTTTTTTAATAAGGTTGGATGAGGGTTTGTCAATCTTTTTTTTTTTTTGTGGGTACCAGGGGGTCGACCTCAGGACCTCGCACGCCAGCAGGCGCCCGTGCCGCTGAGCGATATCACCGGCCCCTTTTTTGTATGTGGGTTCCGGGAGTCGAACTCGGGCCCTCGCACTTGCCGGGCAGGCGCTTAAGCCACTGAGCCATCTCACCGGCCCCGGGTTTGTCAATCTTATTTATTATTTCAAAGAACCAACTCTTTGCTTCATTGATTCTTTGTATTTTTTTTTTTAGTCTCCAATACGCTAATTTCTGCTCTGATCTTTATAATTTCCTCCCTTGTATGAGCTTTTGGCTTAGCCTGCTCTTCTTTTTCTAGAAGTTCGACGTTCATCATTAAGTTGTTTATTTGCGCATGCTCTATTTTCCTGATATAGGTATTTAATGCTATAAATTTCCCTCTTAGGACTGCTTTCATTGTATCCCATAAGTTCCAGTATGTTGTACTGTCATTATCATTCAGTTGTAGAAAGTGTCTATTTTCTTCTTTAATTTCTTCTGTGACCCATTGGTTGTTCAGGAGGGTGCTGTTTCATTTCCATGTGTTTAGGGAGTTTTTGTGATTTCTTTTGCCATTGATTTCCAATTTCATTGCACTATGGTCTGATAATATGCATGGGATAATTTCAATTTCTTTGTATTTACTTAAGCATGTTTTATGAGCTAGTGTGTGGTCTATTTTGGAGAATGTCCCGTGTGCAGCTGAGAAGAATGTGTATTCTGATGTTGTGGGGTGGAACACTCTGTAGACATCTACTAAGTCCATTTGTTCAAAAGTTTGGTTCAGTTCTAATATTTCGTTATTGTTTTTTTTTGTCTAGTTTATCTGTCTTTTTGTGACAGTGGAGTATTGAGATCCCCCAATATAATTGTATTAGTGATTATTTGATTTTTCATGTCCTTTAATACTTGTTTTATATAGCTGGTGCACTGGTATTTGATGCATATATATTTATGATCGTTATCTCTTCCTCTTGGATTGTTCCCTTTACAAGGATGTCATGACCATCTTTATCTCTCTTAATCATTCTTGGCTTGAAATTCACTTTGTCTGCAAAAAGAATAGCTACCCCTGCTTTTTTCTGGGTTCCTGTTGCGTGGAGTATTGTTTTCCATCCTTTGACTTTCAGTCTATGAATTTCTTTCTGAATTAAATGTGTTTCTTGTATGCAGTATATTGCTGAATCTTGCTTCTTGATCCATTTTGCCAGTCTGTGCCTTTTGATTGGTGAATTGAGACCATTAACATTGATGGTTAAAACCGATATGTATTGACTTATCCTTGTCATGTTATTTTCCTGTTGCTAGCTCCCCCTCTTTTTTTCCCCCTCCTTCTGTTTAATTGTTTGCCCTGACTGGTGGATTCCTTCTGTTGGGGTTCCTGGAATTGCAGTCCTTGTTATCTCTTTCTAGAATGTCCTTCAAAACACTTTGGAGTGTTGGCTTGGTGGTCATAAATTTTCTCAGATGTTCTTTGTCATGGAAGTATTTTATTTCTCCATCAATTTTGAAAGATAGTTTTGCAGGGTACACCAATCTGGGTTGAAGGTTATTTTCCTTTAGAACTTGAAATACATCATTCCAAGCTCTTCTTGACTTGAGGGTTGGTGCTGAAAAGTCAGCTGTGTTTCTGATGGGCTTTCCTTTATAGGTGATTTGTGTCTTTTCCCTAACAGCTTTTAACATTTTACTCTTGTGTTGAATTTCTGGAATCTTGACTATGATAGTCTGGCTGATAATTTTTTTTGATCGTGGCTAACTGGAGTTCTATAAGCCTCACTTATCTGTACATCAAATTCTTTTTCTCTACTAGGGAAATTTTCTGTTATAATGTCTGTGAACAGTGTTCTGATGTCATTTATGCTATCTCCTGCTTTTTGATTGACTCCAATTAGTCTTAAGTTCTTCTTTGCCTTGTCTAGCAGCTGCTGGATTGATTTTTCATGGTCCCTTGCTATTTTTAAGAATTCTTTCTTTTCATGATCACTAATTGCAAGCTTGTCTTCTATATCTGAGATCCTGTCCTCACATTGGCTTAATCTGCTACAAATACTTTCAATGGAATTTTTGTTCTCCTGGATATCTGCTTGAATCTGCCTTATGGATTCTATTTCTTTCCTATGCTGAGCATTCATGGTTTCTATAATTTTCCTAAGCTCATCTATTTTTTTGTCTGTATCAGCTATAGTGTCCTTAAGCATTGTCTTCATTGTAGACATTATCTCTGCAGTTATCTGTGAAATTATTTCTTATTTAATTTTTTCCAGAGCCTCATTCAGTTGCTTTGTTGTTACCACTTCAGATATGCCAGGTGGGTGGCTTTTGGATTGTCCCACTTCATTGTCTCCTATGTTTGCCTTTGGTGAATTGGATGTGTGGGGTTCCATCTTGTTTAAGTGTCATCTCATTTTCTTTTCTTTCTTTAGTTTAATTCCTGGGGTGATGTTTGTAAATTACCTATGGTAGGTTAGTTTATTGCTAGTGTTTAAGATCCTTAGGAGATGACTACTTCTCTGCAGTATCTTCCAAGTGTAGCTTATTTTTGGGTTTTGAGCTTGCTGCCAGATCCTACCTCTTCAATTTGTTGGATATGAGAAGTTGCTACCTGTTTGGCCCAGTCCTTGGTTCTTTGGTACTGTGCCACTGTATTTTCTGTGACCCTTAGTCAATCTCAGTCATGGAATATCAGGAAGGAAAGCTGTTTAGAACAATTATTTCACTTTTGGCTATAATGGTACCTAAAGTATCAAACACAGCCTAGAAAATGACAGACTGAACTAACCAGTTATTTGCCACTTTTAACCATATAAAGTAGAGTTGCGCTTATATAACAAAATCTAAAACACACCAGAAAAATTATATGCAGTATACAAGTCCTTAATATGTCAATTTTGCCTCAGGAGTTTAAATTTAAAATGAGTTAAGGAGGAAATAGAGTATTGGGAGAAGAGGAAGGAATTAGATGTAAGGTTGGAGGACCAAGAGGGATCCCACTAACATTAGAAAACTGGTGCAGAGGACTGTTGGGAAAAAGAGAAGGAAGGGATAAAAGGAAAAACAGATCAGAACCACAATCACAAAGAGGTTAGAGGCTCTGTTTACTCATACAAAAACCAGAGAGAATAATGAAGGAAAGAGCAAATAAGCAGAAACAAAAATGAAGACAAAAACAACAAAACAAACAAACAAAACAAAAATAAAACCCCACAAAAAAACAAGAAAAAACCCCCTCAGCATAACAAAAAACAAATGAGAGAAACAAAAAAAAAAAAAAAAGAAAAGAAAAAGAATCAATTCCAGGTGTTGACTCTGCTGTAGGCAAGCACTGTGTGATGACAGAGTTCTGTGCAGATCTGTCCCAGGAAGCCAGGAGCAGCCCTCTGGCGGGGCAGTGAGCAGAAGCGTGTACTCTCAGGAGGAGACCAGTCTCATTTGCCTGCCGCTGTCAGCGTACTTTCCGCGGGCCTGAGAGCCGCAGCGCCACGCTGAGTCACAAGCGCTGTTTTTGCGCCACGCTGTGTTTCGCCACACCCCCCACAATGGCGCCCGGCCAATCGCTCTCTGGTGTGGGACAGCTGCACCTCAGAGACACTCACTGCTTGCCAGTGCAGTCCTCCGCCGCTCCCCTGTACCGCCGCTGTCTCGCGATCCTCCGTGGGGGCCCCCAGGGGCGCCAGCTGTCACCATGTGTCTGCAGAATTGAGCTTCTTTCGTGCCGCAATTCCTGGGACAGGGAGAAGGTGCCGCGGTCTCCTCCTTCTTCATTGAAAGTACCCTTCACTCGCTCCCTGAGTCCTTAACTGTGCTTCAGAACTTTCCTGGGTCCAGGGGAGGCACCTCCCTCCCTCCTGCGCTCTCCCGGTCACTATATTCCAGTGGCCCAATGGCAACTTTTAGAGAGTTTCACTGCCTGCTTCTTACAAATCTGCCATCTTTTCTCCCTCCCATAATTTTCTTAAGCTCGTCTATTTTTTGTCTGTATCTGCTCTAGCATCCTTAAGCATGGTCTTCATTGTGGACATTATCTCTGCAGTTATCTGTGTAATTATTTCTTTTTTTTTTGTGGGTACTGGGGGTTGAACTCAGGACCTCACGTGCCAGCAGGCACCCGTGCTGGTGAGTGATATCATCAGCCCTTTTTTCATATGTGGGTACAGGGAGTTGAACTCAGGACCTCGTGCTTGCCAGGCAGGCGCTTATGCTGCTGAGCTCTCTCACCGGCCCGTGTAATTATTTCTGATTTAATTTTTTCCAGAGCCTCATTCAGTTGCTTTGTTGTTACCACTTCAGAGATGCCAGGTGGTTGGCTTTTGGATTGTCCCACCTCATTGCCCCCTGGGTTTGCCTGTGGTGAACTGGATGTGTGGGGTTGCATCTTGTGTAAGTGTTGTCTCATTTTCTTTTCTTTCTTTAGTTTAATTCCTGGGGTGATGTTTGTAAATTGCCTATGGTAGGTTACTTTATTGCTGGTATTTAAAACCTTTAGGAGATGACTACTTCTCTGAGGTATCTTCCAAGTATAGCTTATTTTTGGCTTTTGAGCCTGCTGCAAGAACCTACCTCTTCAATTTGTTGTACATGAGAAGTTGCTGCCTGTTTGGCTGTCTTTGGTTCCTTGGTACTGTGCCACAGTGTTTTCTGTGACCTTTAGTCAATCTCAGTTATGGAATACCAGGAAGAATAGCTGTTTAGAACAATTATGTCACTTTTGGCTATAGTGGTGCCACAGCATCAAACACAGCCTAGAACATGACTGAGCTAATCATTATTTGCCACTTTTAACCGTGTAAACTAGATTTGTGGTTATATAACAAATCTAAAACAAACCAGAAAATTATATGCAGTATACAAGTCCTTAGTATGTCAATTTTGCCCTCAGGAGTTTAAATTTAAAATGAGTTAAGGGGCCGGTGAGATGGCTCAGCGGTGTACGTGCCTGCCTGGCAAGCGCGAGGGCCCAAGTTGGACTCCCACAACCCACATACGAGAAAAGGGCAGGTGATATCACTCAGTAGCATGGGCACCTGCTGGTGCACGAGGTCCTGAGGTCGACCCCCGGTACCCACAAAAAAAAATTAAAATGAGTTAAGGAGGAAATAGAGAATTGGAAGAGGAAGGAATTAGATGTAAGGCTGGAGGACAAAGAGGGATTCCGCTAACACTGGGAAACTGGTGCAGAGGACTGGTGGGAAAAAGAGAAGGAAGGGATAAAAGGAAGAACAGATCAGAACCACAGTCACAAAGAGGTTAGAAGCTCTGTTTACACTCATAAAAACAAGATCAAACAATGTAGGAAAGAACAAACGGACAAACAAAAACAAAGACAAACAACAACAACAATAGCAACAATAAAAACACCACCCTCAGAACAATAAACAAATGAGAGAGAAAAAAAAATCCATTTCCAGGTTTCTCTCTTGCTGTAGACACCGTGTGGAGACAGAGTCCCGTTCCATGCGGATCTGTCCCAACAAGCCAGCAGCAGCTTTTTGGCGGGTTAGTGAATAATTTCAGCACTTTCTGGCAGAGACCAGATTCATTTGGCCTGTTGCCGTCAGCTCATTTTCTGCAGCCTGAGCCACGGGCTCCCTGAGTTCCGAGCTCAGCTGCTCCCCCGCCACAATGGCGCCTGGCCAATCGCTCTCTCGTGCCGGTGGGCTGAAGTTCAGCCGCCAGCCAGTGCAGTCCTTCACCTCCGCTGCTTCTCTGCACCGCCGTGTCTTGCGTCCCTCCGCAGAGGCCCCTGGGGGCACCAGCAGTCACCGTGTCCGGAGGTTTGAACCTCTTCTGTCGTGCTGAGTCCTGACCCAGGGAGAAGGTGCCGGCGGCCACCTCCTTCTTCTTTGTTGAAGTTTCTCTCTTCGTTTTTTCCGTGTGCCCCGAACTGCGCTTCAGATCCTTCCTGGGTCCAGGGGAGCCACTTCCCTCTTTCTTGTCCTCCCCTAGCCGCTATATCCCAGTGTCCAGACGGTGACCCTCAGAGAGATTAGCTGTCTGCCTCTCAACACTCCGCCATCTTCCCTGCTCCTCCATTTTCACATTTTAAATGGAACTCCACTGAAGTGGTGTGAAAATCGCACAAGGAATTGCACCTCCATGGGCCTCTCATGGTGAGGATCTGCTTGGAAATGAACCCAGCACAACTATGAGGGGCCCACACTCTCCTGCTCCCTGGAGAAGCTCAAGAAGCACAGCCTCCTCACACTTGCCACTCCCCACAGCAGCTTTCTCCAGCTCAGAGTCTCTAGCCTTTGCTAGTTACCAAAAGGCCATTTCCTTCATGCTTCTCACCCTGAGCTCTACCAAGCACGTTGCATTGGTAAATCATAGCAGACTGTCTTTCCCTCTTGGGTTCCCAAAGACATCAGAACCTAACGGCCCTCCCAAGACTGAAGGATCCTGAGCCATGTTCGTGCCTCCCAACTGCCCTTCACTTTCAGGAAGCCTGGACACTCACTGAGAAGCCCTGAGGTCCATCAGTAGTAGGAGTGTCTTGAGCAGGGGCCCATCACAGCTGTCCATTGTCCTGCTCAGCTGCAGAGAAACCTCAGAGAGGAAGCTGGCAGGAAATGAGGAAAAGCTTTAGAACTCGCATGTTCTAACCCAGCAGACAGCAGATCCACAAGTCACAGCAGAGACACCAGGATACACAAACATTCAGCTCTTTCCTCTCATCTCTGCACTTAGAATATGCCCGTCATAAGTAATTGTAGGATAGGTACACAAAAACTGGACTCCAGGGGTGCCCCTATCCTAGAGCACAGAGTCAGATTGCCATTCCCACACAAACCTCCCTACACTTGCCACTGCCCACCTGCTCCTAGACTCACATCTCTGTCCACCTGCTCCTGGACTCACATCTCTGTCCCAAGCAGTGCCCTCCCCACTGCCAACCTGTGGCCAGGCACAGATGCATTCTCATAGCAGGCCTGGTGTTGTCCGGTGGATCTGCAGTCTTCCAAAGCCTCCTTGGCTGAAGGTTTGGTCCCTAGCTGGTGAAGCTATTGGTATTTGATGGAACCTTTAGGAGGTGGGGACTAGTGAGGGGAAGGAGGTCATCGGGGGCATCTTAAAGGGTATGTTGGCACCCTGGATCCTCTCTCTCTCTCTGTCTCTCTGTCTCTCTGTCTCTCTTTGTCTCTTTCTCTCTGTCCCTCCCGCTCATGTCCTCTATGAGCTGAGCAGCTTTGCTCCATGAGTTCAGAGCCAAGGAACCAGGTGACCATGGACTGAAACTCTGAAACTGTAAGCCAAAATAATCCCTTCTCAGGTATGTTGTCACAGTGACAGAAAGGTGACTGACACACCTGCCTAGCCCCTCCTGATATCAGTGGAGTTCCTCTTTCCCTCCCCCAGTCAAATTTGTGATTTTCTAAGAAATGTACTTGTCCATTGCTGAAGGAAGAATCTATGAACAACAACAACAAAACACCAAAGCTCGTTATGGAGAGGGTGAACCCTGCACCTCCAATGCAAGTGTCTGCATTTCCTTTTGGCGGGCAGCCTCACAGCATTCTCCGCCCCCAATGATGCTCACTGTCCCTCTCCACACTCACATGAAGACAGAAACTGGCAGGCTTCTGTCACTATCACAAGCAACAGTTTCTGTTGAGCCTCTGCCAGCCCTGAGCTGCCACAAGGAGGGCAGGAGTGAAACCCACTCCTGGCCACAGTGCAGCTGACTCATGCTCACCACCACCTCTGGAGGCTTCAGGAGGTTCTTCCCTCCTGACCTGGACACCCCATGACAGCTACGTGTTCCTACCTTCACGTGGGCAACAGCATCTCCTAACCCTGGCAGGGCTCCTTCTCCTCCCTTGAGTGGCTGCTCAGTCAGAATACCCTAAGTTAGGCCCTGCAGGCCTGGCTGAGGGCCTGCACACAGGTCATCAGGTCACTGCATGTTAAGCCATTTGAGGTCTCTGACACCTGCCAGCCTAAAGGGCAAGCTGAGGTGCACACGTGAAAGTAGATTGTTTATTCAAGCGAAAATGAGCATGTGTGCCTGGAAATCATGTGCTTTCTTTGCCTAGAATAAGTGATTTGAAGTTGGATTCATGGTATCTGGGTTCTTGCCTTGTTCTGTTATGTTCTGTGGCCGAGCTGACAATTGAACCCAGGGTTTCCAGCCATGCAGGGAAATGTCCACCACTGAGGCCAAAGATCTGTTTCACAGACAGAAAAAGACAAAGAAGGAAGGTACCTATTACAGTAGCACTAGGTGACAAGAACAGCATTTATTATTGATTGGTCATTGCTTATTTTATGTTATTCATTCCAGGTAAGGACTTCAATGCCTAAGAACAAGGCAGTCTTCGAGATGTTCATGACATTTTACAGGAGGCCATGGTCTCACGTGTCATGTTCTCGTGCCTCAGCATTCACCTGCTTCAGAGGATTCTGTAATCTCATTCTTGTGACATGTTAACTCCTTTCCCCTATCCAAGTTCTAGAAGGTTTGTACAACCTGGAAAAGTTTTTGCAGTTAATCAAGGAGATGTGGACCATGATAAGAAGGTCAGAAATGAACCACAATGTCCCTGTGCTCTTCCCTCGTGCACTGTGGCCTCAAGTAAATCCCTGGAGTACAGTCAGTCACTTTCACCCCAAACTGCTCCTCAGCATGCAAGATGATTATTCAATGCTGGGTGGATCCCCCTTGTCCACTAAGAAATGGGGACATTGATTCCAAAATAGTCCGTGTATCCCACGGTCAGATACTTCTCAGATGGAGACAGAATCTGGAAACTCCCCCACTGGTCACACTCAGAGTGACGGGCACCAGGTCTCATTTGCACCACCACTGCCAGGTCCCCATAGTTCTGTTGAAAGGACTTCTCCTTAGGGGCCTGTTTGATTATGAAAATGCCTTGTGTGAGGGGATGGGAAAGAGAGACTACAGATCGAGAAGCAGGCACATGGCTGGAAGTTAGGGACACTGGGGCTCAGTACTAGACACTCCAGGCTGGCAGAATTCCAGGACATTTTGTTGTATTATTTTTAAAATCATAGCTGTAGTTTATTACAGTAAAAGGCCATGATTAAAGTCAGCCATGGGAAGAGGTATATGGGTGTAGGAGGTATATGAATCCAGGAGGATTCTGCACAGGGAGTTTCCCAGGGGACTCGTGGACAATGCCAACTTTCCCAACCACTGGACAGTGCAGCAGCCCCCTCCTCCCTGGGGCTACATTTTAGGATCTGTCAGGGGCTTTTAATTTCTATTTTTTTTATTAATTTAAAGAGAAAAAACACAAAATTTCAAAACAAGATAATAGGAGGGTAACAATGGTTAATATATTGTGTATTGTTATCTTTAAATTGGTTACTCAGAGTACAAGATATAGGCATTAAATTGTCCAAACAACATCACCACAAAACTTTCTTTTCAATCAGCTAATAGAAATTAGTAGTATAACTATTTTAACTATCTTTTACATATATATACATATTTTTTTTGCTTTTCCCTTCCTTCTTTTCTCCATTTCCCCATCCCATTTTCTCTTTCCTTTTGACAAGTTTCTTCCCATTTTACCATATCTATTGTACATTTTAGATCTTATTTACTCTTTCAGCTTCTCACACTAGGAAGACAATATGATGTTTACACATGTGCGTCCAGTTTATTTCACTTATGAGTATTTTCTCGAGTTGCATCCATTTACCTATAAAAGTCTCCAGTTTACCTTTCTTTATGGCTGAGTAGTACTCCATTGTATAAAATGACCACATCTTTTTTATCCATTCCTTGGTAGATGGGTATTTGGGTTGTTTCCAAGATCTGGCTATTACAAATTGTGCTGCTATAAACATGGGTGCACATATATCGCTGTGGTACAATGTTTTTAATTCTTCTGGGAAGATACCCAGAAGGGAAATAGCTGGGTCAAATGGGACCTCCAATCCTAGTTTTTTGAGGAATCTCCACACTGATTTCCACAGTGGCTGTACCAGTCGACACTCCCACCAACAGTGGAGAAGTGTTCCTTTTTCCCCACAGCCCCTCCAGCATTTGTTATTAGTTGATTTCTTGATAATAGCCATTCTTTCTGGGGTAAGATGGAATCTCAGTGTTGTTTTATATTGCATCTCTCGAATGACTTAGTGATGTTGAACATTTTTTCATATATTTATATTTGCTGTTGGTACTTCTTCATCTAAGAAGTGTGTATTTATCTCAGATGCCCATTTTTGGATTGGGTCTTTAAATTTGGAAGTTCTGATTTTTTTTAGTTCTTTATATGTTCTTGATAGTAATTCTTTGTCTGAGGAACAGCTGGCAAACATTGTTCCCACACTGTGGGTTGTCTCTTCACTCTGTTGGTGGTTTCTCTCGCTGTGCAAAAACTTTTTAATAAGATGAGATCCCAGTTGTTGATTCTTTGCGATAGTTCCTATGCAATAGGGGTTTTAGTCATAAAGTCTTTGCCTACACCAATGTCTTCAAGTGTTTTACCTATCCTTCCTTCCAGCAGATTTAATGTTTCTGTTTTAATATTTAGATATTTGATCCATTTTGAATTTAGTTTAGTGGATGGTGAAAGATATGGGTCTAGTTTTAATCTTCAGCATGTGCAGAGTCAGTTTTTCCAGCACCATTTATTAAAGAGGCTATCTCTCTTCCAGTGAATGTCACCTTTGTCAAAGATTAGGTGGCTGAGTATGTCTGCACTTGTTCCTGCATCTTCTAATCTGTTTCATTGATCTTTGGGTCTGTTTTTTTTGCCAGTACCATGCTGTTTTTATCATAGTAGCTTTATAGTATAATTTCAAGTCAGGGATTGTGATGCCCCCTGTCTTGCCTTTGTTGCCAAGAATTGCCTTTGCTATTCTAGGTCTCTTCTGGTTCCAAATGAATTTTAGGATTGTTTTCTCCAATTTTGTGAGATATGCTGTTGGAATTTTGATTGGAATTGCATGAAATCTGCATAACAATTTTGAAAGTATGGGCATTTTCACTATATTGGTTCTCTTACCCAAAAACAAGGGATATCTTTCCATGTTCTGATATCCTCTTTGATCTCCTTTTTCAGAGTACTCTAGTTTCCAAGGATGAGATCCTTTACTTCATTAGATTGATTTCTAAGTATTTCATTTCTTTGGATGTTATTGTGAAAGGTGTGGTTTCCCTAATTTTTCTCTCAGTGAGTTTGTTAATTGTGTACAGGCAGGCTATTGATTTGGGAGTGTTGACTTTGTATCCAGCTATGTGACTCATGACTGAATGGTTATTAAATTGAGATGCTGCCAAGGTATGCTGCCACCTGGAGCAGTAGCCAGTCTTCCCTCTCTCTTGTCTGTAGGGTTCGAGTGCCTACACAAAATCTCTGGACATGAGCAAAATGCAGACAAACTTTTTGAGCACTCTGAGTTCAATTCTGAGGAACACATTCTCTATGCAGCCACTATTCTGGCAGTTGGTGTGCTGCAGCTTTCTCCTCACAGCAAAGTCTCACTTTTGCAGTTTTGAGGCTGCAAAGGGTGGAGACTTGCTGCTTCTTGTGATGCCCTCAGGCCATCTTTTCTATTGTCCTGTTCTTTCTTAGAAATGGAGAGCTCCTCAGCTCTATCTTTGCAGTCCACAGCTTTACTGGAGCTTCCTTTCTGGCCAAACTCACAATGTTTTAAATCATTCTGCTGGGCTATTTACTCTTGATTCTCAACATAGATCTGGCTAAAAGCTTCCAACTGTAGCCATGCCACCACCTCAACATTCAACTGCCTTGAAATTACTTCTGCCAGATTAATTAGTCTGCTACCCTTAATCTTAGTCTCAGGCAAAATCTCTGGACATGAGCAAAATGCAGACAAACTTTTTGCCAGGCCATAACATATATCATCTGGAGTCCGAGAGCCAATGCAGTCCTTCTTCCCAGCAAAAACCTCCTGAGCCTGGTCTTTACCAGGCTTTCTATCAGCTTTCTGGTCTTCTGATCTCTGACCACAATCTCCCAAACAGAACAGCCTAAGGCATTCCAGCACTACTCTTTCAGGCAATATCTCTGAACCTTTCCAAACTCTTCCCACAAGCTATTCCCAAAGGCTCCTGAACCACATGGTCAGGCATAGTCACAGCAATGACCCCACTTCTCTGGTACCAAATCCTGTCTTGGTTACTTTTCTCTTGTTGCTGAGACAAAATACCTGACAGCCAAAATTAAGGAAGGAAAGGTTTATTTAGTTCACAGTGTGTGGAGGTTTCAGTCCATAATTAGCTGACTCCAAGGCAGGGTGGCATGGCATAGGGGCAACATTTCAAGGCAGCAGAAGGCAACAAAAGCAACAAGAGCAAAAAGGGAGGAGCGGGGACAGAAGACTCGTTATATTGTATGTAGGTTACCCACCCTAGGGTGAGTGTAGCTAGGGTGGTGTAGCACTCACACCCATAATCCCAGCATTGGACCATGAATCAATCACAAACTCTAGAAGCCTGCTCCCATGACTGCATGAGGCTTTGGGGGATATCCAGACACAAACCATAACAGATTGATTCCTAGATATTTCATTTTTGGGGGGATGCTATTGTGAAAGGTGTTGTTTCCTAATTTCTTTCTCAGTGACTTTGTTATTCATGTACAGGAAGGCCATTGATTTTTGAGTGTTGACTTTGTATTCAGCTATGCCACTGAATTTTTTTTTTGTGGGTACCAGGGGTCGAACTCAGGACCTCATGTGCCAGCAGGTGCCCGTGCTGCTGAGAGATATCACTGGCCCTTTTTTCGTATGTGGGTACCGGGAGTCGAACTCAGGACCTCATGCTTGCCAGGCAGGCGCTTATGCTGCTGAGCCATCTCACTGGCCCCATATGCTGCTGAATTTGCTTATTAAATCTAGCAGTTTTTTAGTGGAGTTTTGGGGGTCTTCTATATAGAGTATCATGTCATCTGCAAATAATGATAATTTAACTTTTTCCTTTCCTATTGTTATTCCTTTTGTTTCTTTCTCTTGTCTAACTGCTCTGGCTAAAGTTTCCAGGACTATGTAGAATAAGAGTGGAGACAGTGGACATCCTTGTCGTGTTTCTGATTTTAGGGAGAAAGCTTTCAGTTTTGGTCCATTTAGTATGATGCTGGATGTTGGTTTGTCATAGATGGCTTTTATTAGATTGAGATAAAGACGATCTCTTCCAATTTTACGTAAGGTTTTTATCACGAATGGGTGCTGGACTTTGTCAAAAGCTTTTTCTGCATCTATACAAGATGATCATATGATTTTTGTCCTTGGATCTGTTAATATGGTGTATTATATTTATTGATTTATATATGTTGAACCATCCCAGCATCCCTGGGATTAATCCCACTTGGTCATGGTGTATAATCTTCTTGATGATTTCTTGCATTCTGTTTGCCAGTATCTTATTGAGGATTTTTGCTTCTATGTTCATTAGGGAGACTGGACCGTAATTCTCTTTCTTAGTTGAGTCTTTCTCTGGTTTTAGTAACAGGGTAATGTTTGCTTCCAGGAATGAATTTGGGAGTATTGCTTCCCTTTTTTTTTTTATTTTTTGTGGGTACCAGGAGTCGAACTCAGGACCTCGCACTTGCCAGGCAGGCGCTTATGCTGCTGAGCCATCTCACCGGCCCTGCTTCCCTTTCAATTTCATTAAAGAGTTTGAGAAGTAGTGGTGTTAGGTCTTCTCTAAATTTCTTGTAGCATTCAGCAGTGAATCTGTCAAGGCCCGGGCTTTTCTTTGTTGGTGGTTTTTTAATTACATCTTTGATTTAATTGATTGATATTGCTTTATTTAGGATTTTTGTATCTTCTTGATTCAGCTTTGGTATTTCATATATATCTAGGAACCTGTCCATTTCTTCTGCATTTTCCATCTTATTAGAATACAAATTTTCAAAGTAGGTATACATGATCTTCTGGCTTTCTGCAGGGCCTGTTGTGATTTCACCCTTTTCATTCCTAATTGCATGGATTTGAGTCTTTTTTTTCCTTTTTTTTTGATAAGGCTGGACAAGGGTTCGTTGATTTTATTTAATCTTTCAAAAAACCAACTCTTCAATTCATTGATTCTTTTAATTTTTTTTTGGTTTCCAATGCATTAATTTCTGCTGTAATCTTTATAAGTTCCTCCCTTGTGTGAGCTTTTGGCTTAGCCTGCTCTTCTTTTTCTAGAAGTTTGAGGTTCACCATTAAGTTGTTTGTTTGTGTTTGCCGTGTTTTCCTGATATAGGTATTTAATGCTATAAATTTCTCTCTTGGGACTGCTTTCATTTTGTCCCATAAGTTCTGGTATGTTGTATTGTCATTATCATTTAATTGTAGAAACTGTCTAATTTCTTCTTTAATTTCTTCTGTGACCCATTGGTTGTTCAGGTGGGTGCTATTTAATTTCCATGTGTTTAGGAAGTTCTTGTGGTTTCTTTTGCCATGGATTTCCAATTTCATTGCACTATGGTCTGATAATATGCATGGGATAATTTCAATTCCTTTGCATTTACTTAAGCAGGTCCTATGAGCTAGTATGTTGTCTATTTTGGGGAACATCCCATGTGCAGCTGAGAAGAATGTGTATTCTAATGTTGTGGGGTGGAACACTCTGTAGACATCTACGGACTGAGTCCATTTGTTTAAAAGTTTGGTTCAGTTCTAATATTTCATTGCTGATTTTTTTTGTCTAGTCTGTGTTTTTTATGACAGTGGGGTATTGAGATCCCCCAATACAATGGTATTAGTGCTTATTTTATTTTTCATGTCCATTAATATTTATATAGTTGTGTGCACTGGTATTTGTTACATATATATTTATGATCATTATCTCTTCCTCTTGGATTATTCCCTTTGCAAGGATGTAGTGACCTTCTTTATCTCTCTTAATCAGTCTTGGCTTGAAATTCACTTTCTCTGCAAATAGAATATCTACCTGTGCATTTTTCTGGGCTCCTGTCACATGGAGTATTGTTTTCCATCCTTTGACTTTCAGTCTATGAATTTCTTTTTGAATTGTGTGTTCCTTTTTTTGTGTGTGTGGGTCGACCTCAGGACCTCACGCACCAGCAGGCACCCGTGCTGGTGAGCGATATCACTGGCCCTTTTTTCGTATGTGGGTTCCAGGAGTTGAACTCGGGCCCTCGCGCTTGCCAGGAAGGCGCTTACACTGCTGAGCCATCTCACTGGCCCCCCTTAAATGTGTTTTTTGTATGCAGCATATTGTTGGATCTTGCTTCTTGATCCATGCTGCCAGTCTGTTTCTTTTGATTGATGAATTGAGAGCATTAACATTGATGGTTATAACTGATATGTATTGAATATCATGTCATGTCACTTTCCTGTTGTTTCCACCCCCCCTTTTTTTTTTCACTTCCTCTGTTTGTTTGCCTTGCCTGGTGGATTCCTTCTGTTGGGGTTCATGGAGTCCTTGTTATCTCTAGAATGTCCTTCAAAACATTTTGGAGTGCTGGTTTGGTGGTCATAAATTTCCTGAGATGTTCTTTGTCATGGAAGTATCTTATTTCTCAATCAGTTTTGAAAGATAGTTTTGCAGGGTACATCAATCTGGGTTGAAGGTTGTTTTCCTTTAGAACTTGAAACACTTCACTCCAAGCTCTCCTTGACTTGAGGGTTTGTGCTGAGAAGTCAGCTGTGTTTCTGATGGGCTTTTCTTTATAGGTGATTTGTTTCTTTTCCCTAACAGATTTTACAATTCTATTCTCGTGTTGAATTTCTGGAATCTTGACTATGATATGCCTAGCTGAAGATTTATTTTTTGATTGTGGCTAATTGGAGTTCTATATGCCTCACTTATCTGTACATCACATTCTTTTTCCCTACCAGGGAGGTTTTCTGCCATGACATCTATGAACAATTTTTTATATCATTTGTGCTATCTCCCGCTTTTTCATTGACTCCAATCAATCTTAAGTTGTTCTTCTTTGTCTCATCTACCAGCTGCTGGATTGTTTTCTCATGGTCCCTCGCTATTTTTAAGAATTCTTTCTTTTCATGATCACTAACCACAAGCCTGTCTTCTATATCTGAGATCCTGTTCTCACATGGGCTTAATCTGCTGTGGATACTCTCAATGGAAGTTTTATTCTCCTGGATATCTGCTTGAATCTGCCATATGGATTCCATTTCTTTGCTATGCTGAGCATTCATGGCTTCCATAATTTTCTTAAGCTTCTCTATTTTTTGTCTGTATCTGCTCTAGAGTCACTAAGCATTGTTTTCATTGTGGACACCATCTCCGCAGTTATCTGAGAAATTATTTGATTTTTTCCTAGAGCCCCATTCAATGGGGCTTTGTTGTTACTTCAGAGAGGCCAGGTGGGTGGCTTTTGGATTGTCCCACCTCATTGCCCCTTGGGTTTGCCTTTGGTGAACTGGATGTCTGGGGTTGCATCTTGTTTCAGTATCTTCTCATTTTCTTTCTTTTTTTTTTTTTTTAGTTTAAATCCTGGGGTGATGCTTGTAAATTGCCTATAGTGGGTTGCTTTATTGCTAGTATTTAGAAACCTTAGGAAATGACTACTTCTCTGAGGTATCTTCTAGGTGTAGCTGGTTTTTGGGTTTTGAGTCTGTTGCAAGAGCCTACCTCTTCAATTTGTTGTACATGAGAAGTTGCTGGCTATTTGGCCCAGCCCCTGGTTCTTTGGCCCCTGTGCCACAGCATTTTCTGTGACCCTTAGTCAGTCTCAGTCTTGGAATACCAGGAAGAACAGCTGTTTAGAGCAATTATGTCACTTTTGACTATAGTGGTACCTTCAGCAATAACAATAGTATGGGTTAGGGAGAAAATAGAGAAGTGGAAGAAGAGGAAGAGATTAAAAGTAAGGCTGGAGGAGAAAGTGGGATCACGCTAACTTTGGGAAACTGGTGTAGAAGACTCTGGAGGGAAAGAGAGAAGGAAGAGATAAAAAGAAGAACAGAACAGAACCACTACCACAAAGAGGCTAGAAACCACATTCACACTCATATAAAAACAAGATCAAATAATGAAGGAGAATAAAACAAAAACAAAAACAAAAAACAAAAACAAAACCACCATCACCACCACAACAACAGAAAACAAGAGAGGAATAGAAAAAAGAAAAAAGTCCACTTCCAGGTTTGTCTCTGCTGTCACTGGTAGACAACGTGTGGAGACAGAGTCCGATCCGTGTTCATTTATCCCAGCAAGCCAACAGTAGCTTTTTGTTGGGGTAGTGGATAATCTCAGCGAGCCTGCGCCTTCTAGTCAAGACCAGAATCATTTGGCCTGCAGCCATCAGCACACCTTCTGCAGGCCTGAGCCCAGCTGGGAGCCACTAGATGGAGCCCACAGCTGCTCTGAGTTCTGAGCTCAGCC
Organism: Erethizon dorsatum; assembly: GCA_028451465.1. Lineage (NCBI taxonomy): Eukaryota > Metazoa > Chordata > Mammalia > Rodentia > Erethizontidae > Erethizon > Erethizon dorsatum. Next base: position 73,996,850 of record CM051829.1, on the reverse strand, counting down.
GGCCCCTCTCCAAGATGGCCCCTGGCAAATTGCTCTCCCATGGGATGACTGGGCCCTCAGCACTCACTGCCAGCTAATGCAGTCCTTCATATCCACTGCTCCCTTCCACTACTGCATCTCTCTGTGAAGGCCTCTGGGGTCACCAGCAGTCAGTGTGTGTCTGCAGGTTTGAACTATTTCTCTCGTGCAGTGAGTTCTGTCTCAGGGAGAAGGTGCTGCCAGCTACCTCCTTCTTCATTGCTCTCTGTGGGCTTCAATTTGCACTTCAGATCCTTCCTGGGTCCAGGGGACCCATTTCCCTTCTTCTTGTCTTCCTTACGTTGCTATATTCCAGTGTCTGGACTGTGACTCTCAGAGAGACTCTCTGCTGCTTACCACTCTGCCTGCTCAGTGCTCCACCCCCCCGGGGGCTTTTTAAAATTCCAGATGTCTAACCTCACGTTCAATGTCAAACAGTGCACACTAAGGCATAACATGTGTAGAAGTTCACACACAAACCACAGAAACTGTGAGAAGTTTATTAGCCACAACTGCCCAGTACTGTTGATGTTTTGGAGAATTAAATGAAGGTGCAAAAGAGTGCATGTCCCTCCAAAGCTGGATAGGAGATAAACAAAGGGTGCCAGGAGGTGGAGGGCCCAGGAAGAATAGGAGATGTGGGAACTCATCTTGAGAGCATGAGCTCCCAGCAGTTGGCAGAAAATCTAGGGAAGGCTCCGGACCTCTATGGTACATGAAGACTATGTCATTGAACATCTAGGGCAGGACATGCAGCTGAGATCTGGGTTACATGAAAAAATATTTATTGAATATCTACTGTATGTGGGAGGCTCTACATGTGTTACTTCAATTAATCCACATTACACACTGAATTAACCCTCGAAATAATTGTATTATCTAAACAGTAGTCATCATATCCAGGAACATCCTGAATGTCCAAGAAAATTTAAAATACTTGTCCAAGATTATACTTTCAAGAAAAGGTGAGGATCTCAAAAGCTGTCAACATCAGTCCAGCCACTGACATGCCCTAGGGGAAAGAGTGACAACTCTGGGGAAACTCAAGTCAGGACTCTGAGAGACCAGGGGACAGAGACAATGGCTGTTTCCTGATATAGGGGGAGAGTTGGGAGCCAAGGCAAAGGAAAGGTCAGAGCGAGAGCTGTGAGTTCTGGTCTTCTGCCCACTTTCCTGCCTGGGTGGCAGAGAAGAGGCACCAGGCCGATCCTGTGATGTTTGCAGTGGAGTCATGGCGGCTCTGGAGTCAGCTGGAGAGGAGCTGACAGCAGTGGGCGCTGATGACTCTCAGTGGCTTCAACTGCCTGTCCTTGCCTCTTTCTCTTTCCCTCTGCAACCCGCGGAATACCATATGTTCATGATATTCCACACTGCTTCTCTTTTTGCACAAAAACCCTACTGAGGTCCTGCTAAGTCAATGTCCTCAAACAGGGCAGATTTTGGGAAGTGCTGACTTAGGAGATAAAGCTTAACTACTGAGCATTCAAGACTTTCATGACTCCTCCCAATTCCTCTAGATAGGTCTCAAACATGCCAATGGTCCACCCATCCTAAGCCATTCCTATCTGCTCATGGTTCCTTCAGCTCTGTCCCAGGCCTTCCAATCTTCTTCCTGTGCCAGCTGAAGGGCCCTTTCCTAACCCTGTCTGTGTACTGCCTATACCCATCCTGGTGCTTTTCCCATCTGCCCTGTGCTCTTCTGCCAAACTTCCTTCCCAGCTGAGAGAGAAAAGCCACTAGCCTGGTCCTATGACATTGGCAATAGAGCCATGGTGGACCTGGAGCCTGGAGAGAAGCTGACCACAGTGGGCACAGCTGACTGTCCCCTGGGGCATCCCAACCAGCCACAATTGCACAGACTTTTCCTTCATCCTCCCCCAGACGGTCTTGGTGCTGGCAAACTGTATAAGAATGGCTCATTTTCACTCTTTTCTTCTTGGTTAACCTCAAGGCCATCGCCCTGGCCAGATTCCCACCCAAGTGAGAACACTTGGGCTAGGAGCCCTGGTCCCAGCCCGGTGGGGTCAGCCTCCTCCAGGCTGTGTCCGTTTGACCTCCATCGGTGCCCAGACCTGGCCCTGGGCACCCAGCCACCTTCCTCCCACCCTGCGGTCCCCTCACCTCCTGTGGGCTGTGCCCTGCTTTCCCCAGCCAGGAGGTCTTCCTGCTGTATTTCAGGTGCCCAGGGCTGCTCTGTCTCTCTGATGAAGGGAGCTGCTTCTAGGGACTTTGCAGGTAGCACTCATGCCTGGCCCCGGCTGGCTCTGCCTCTACCTCCCACTCGCCTGGGGCTCCTCATGGACGAGGGCTTTGCTTCTGTCCTGTGCCTCAGAGGTATCAGCACCCAGTAGGTGCTCATGACAGTCCTGTCCAGGGGTGACCAGATGGTGCAGGGCTCCTTTCAGGACACCCAGAGTGGCAGTTTGGTTCTCTGCTGGCAGGTGGGGCAATGCCATAGGCGGGGAAGGTGGCTCTGAGGGACTTGGCCAGGGCTGCAGGTGGCTCTGGGGTGTGTGCTCTCCTTTCTCTCCCTGCGTGACCTCAGTGGTGACAGCATGCTTAGAGTGAGAATCTGGGAGGGAGTGGGAGTTCCGAGCAGATGTGTGTCCACAGGCTCAGGGACTCTGAGCCAAGCCCGAGGGAGGGTGCGCCAGGGGAACAGTCAGAGCCTGGGTTTGACTCCTTCCCTCCATGTCTGCACTTGGGCTGGGGCTTCGGCTTACCACGGGGAACTGGGACCCCTAAGGATTTAGGGTCTCAGATCTGAGACTTTGATCCAGATGAGAGACTTCTGACCTGAACTGGCCCCAAAGAGCTGAGAGGAACCTTCTTCCCTGCCCTTGAGATGGACTCTGAGGAGTGGAGGCTGCAGCCTGAGGAGGGGCGCTGGAATCTGGGGTTTCCTGGGGCTGGAGGTTCATGCAGCTGGGCGCCAGCCTGGAGAGCATGGTCAGGCCCTGCAGTGGAGCCCATTAGGACTGAGAAGGGCCTGAGTCAACAGCAAACCAGCTCCCTGCTCTGTGTCCCTCTCCACCTCATGTCCTCGCTACCTGCTCCTCACCCATGTTCAGCCACCCCAGCACCCTGGGAGGGGAACACGCTAGGCCAGAAAGCGTGATGAAACCCATTTATTCCGAACCAAATGAAAATTAAACATGACTCGCAGTGCTAGGGCACTATGACCCCATCCCCATCTCCTCCCTCTGTCCTTCCAACCCATAAAGAAGTTTTAAAAATTCAAAACATCTTTTATTTAAATATTTTTCTAAAGTTTTTTCACTTCTTATGTAAATATCTTTACTTTTATATTTTTAATTTTTTAGAATTTTTTGGAATTAAAATATTTTTCATGAAAAATACATTTGTGGAGTTTTTCTTGCTCCTCTAGAGATAACAGGGAGACAGGCAGGAGTGGAAGGATAGGGAAGCAGGGACTGAATGGGGGAACAGAGGGGACAGAGCCCTGGCCCCACTTCTCCAGGATTTGCTGGTGACATTCTTTAGATCAAATTGGGATCCATGGTTTCCTCCTCCTCAGCATGATGCCAAAGGGGAAACCCTTGTATGCAGGGGTGAAGGCCCAAGCCAGGGCCCGGCTGGGATTCTCACTCTCAGGCAGCTGGGGTTCTGGGGAAGACCCTGCTCCAGCCTCTTCTCCTGGGGGCTCCTCGGTGTGCACAGGGCTCCCCTCTGCAAGATCTTTGGAGAGAGAGCAGCAGGCACTGAGTGCTGTGCCGCCTGCCCACGCCTGCCCCTGCCGCCCCTCGCAGGACTCCACTCACCACGCTGCTCAGCTGCGGCTTCAACATCTTTGCTGTCTGTGGATCCTGCCGTGGGCTCCTCACCACGGCTCTGTGCAACTGATATAAACGCGTCCTTACAGGACCTGCAATCATCCTCCAGCCACGACACCACCTCCAGCTTTACCCAGAGGGAGAGGGGCTCAGTGTCCACCTTGACCCAGCCTCAGGAGATGTCCAGGCCTACCTGCACCTCTCACTTCACTGGGAACAGCTGGCTGATACCCTCCTCCTGCTCCTCCTGCTCCTCTTCCTCATGCTTCTCCTCCTCCTGCTTCTCCTCCTCCTCCTGTTCCTCCTCCTCCTCCTTCTGCACCTCATCCTCTAACTCCTTCTCCTCACAGCACCCCTTCTTTAGGGTTGTCCCTTGTTTGGAGCGGATGGCAGTGTGCTCTGCTGTGGGGAGGAGGACAGCAGTCACAGATCACTTGCAGGCCTCCCCCGTCCCCACGCCTTACAGCCTCTGCTACCTGGGCCCTGGCCCAGCTCACCAATGGTGCTGGAATCATCACAGAGCTGCAGGCCGTGATAATCCAGCTCTTCCACCATCTCCTTGATCACTGCCTTCTCCTGCAAGACCGCCACCAAAAGGAGGCAGAGCACCAGGGTCACAGCTCTGTGGCCACCTGCCCTGCCCACCCTTCCCAGCCTGGCGGGACACACTCACCTGCAGCTTCAACATGGCCACACGGTCAACAGTGCTCCTGGGGTTTGAAGCCGCCTCCTCAGGTTTGCCCTGAGTCAGGGCTGCCAGGTGGGCCAGGCTCCGGCATTGCCGCCTCTTCACCCTCGGCTCCCTGGGCAGCTGAGCCCGCTGTTCCTGGTCAGGGGCAGGACATTTGTTAAAAAAAATGCCATCTTTGCAGATGGCGTGTGATTTTGTGTGGGGACTGCTCTGGATAAGGGGGTGCACGGAGCTGAAAGGAGCCTCCCGTCTGCCACTGGTACCTGTTGTTCCTAGGGGCTGGTGTGTGACCACTGCTTCCCAGAGAAGGTCCAGGGAAATAAGGGGGTGGGGAAGCCAAAATATTGGGGTGTCCAAAGGGACCACAGTGGGAGGCAGGGAAGGAGACACAGAGAAGGGACAAAGCAGAGTCCAGCTCACCATGGCCTCTGAGCTGCCCATGTCTTTGGGGGGGTGGTGTTGGACTGAGGAGTCTCTGTATTCCTTTCCTCCATGTCCCCTTCATTTAATATTGGGAGCAGTCAGGAGGGTCCCCAGTAAGCCCCACAAAGGAGGCAGAGCAGTCCCAGGCCCTCCTCCACCCACCTTGCCAGGTCCCCCTGGGCCATCACCCTCTGGGAGAGAATGAACAGCCCTCTAATGTCTCTTCCTCCTCAACTCTCTTTTTCAGAGTGCTCCTCAGCCCATCCTGCGTGCGGACATCTCCACTCACCTTCCCCGGACAGTGCCACGATTCTCAGCGGGGCCGACTGCTGATTCTGCAGCCTGGAGGCTGCCAGCACCTCCTATAGTTAGGATGGAAAGTGAGAAGTCAGAGGCAGCCAGGTCCTCCCAGGCAGGGGCCCCGCCTCAGCAGCTCCACCTGAGTCTTATGCAGCTCCTGGCGGAACCTTTCCAGGGCCGCCTTGTCCTCCATTTCTTTGTGCTGCAGCCGCAACACAAGCTGCGTGAAGTGCAGAAGCCGATTCTGCAGTGCCTCCTTCTCAGAGGCCAGCTGTAGCCAGGCCTCCCCATGCTGGCAAAGGTTGCTCAGGAGCTGGTCTTTCTGCTGCTGCAGATGCTGGGCTTCCTGGCTCTTCAGTGCCATCTGCAGAAGACCCAGAAGTGAGAGCACAGATGACCTGGTACTTCAACAGCCTGAGCTCATAAATTCGGTGGGGCCACTCACAAACCCTGGCCTTCTGCACCCAGCCTCAAGCCTTGGAACCTCTGTTCCTAACACGTGGACTTCAGACCACAGCTGTGGAGAATTAGATGGAGCCAGCCCACATATGTTAAGTACACTCTTCTAGCATCCAATGCTTTACATGCATTATCTCATTTAATCCACCAACTCTATGAAGAAAATGCTAACATCCTTTTGAAGTGATGGAAACTGAGGATTGGTGATGGGAAGCACTGAAACTGAGCCCAGTGCAGCTGAGATTCAAATCCATTGTGCACCCAAGGAGCCTCCCCTCTGACCCTGTGTCCTCCTAGGATAAGGAGTACTCTAGCGGGGGAAATGACGTCAGGACCTGGGAGGAGCCCAGGGCCACCCACCTCTAACAGTCAGAGGCCTGGAGCAAGAAACACTCACAGAACTGGTCTGCCAAACACTGCAGGACTCTGGAATCACTTGTCCCCCAGCTGTGGGAGATCGGTCCTGGCCCCAGCACCTCCCCTCCCCATGGGCAGCACCTCTGTCCTCGCCCAGTCCCATGGGGCAGGAGTTACCACTGCCATGAGCTTCAACAGCTTCTCCTGCAGCCGGCCCAGCTTCCTGGCCAGCTGCTTCCTCTCAAGCTGCTCTGACTGCAGGGCGATGGTCGTCTTGACATTGTCTTCACTCTACAGAGAACAGTAATCAGTGCCACCAGCACAGCCAGACCCAGGACCCCAACCTGAGTGTCCATAGTGCAGGGCAGGATGGATAATCATCCCGTCCGCAGGAGATGCCTCAGCAGGGTTCTGGCTCACAGGACACCTTCATAATTGAAGGCCATAGTGGCCCATTGTATTGGAGGGGGGGAAAGGCCCAGAATGGTAAGTGTGGCCCTGACGGACCTGGCAGTGAGGAGCCCAGCGAGCAGTGGCCACGCACCTGCCTTAGGAAGCTGTCCTTCAGTTGGGCCAGCTGCTCCTTGAGCTCACGGTTCTGCAGGAGCAAGCTACTGATGGCATTGTGCTCGCTCTGGATGCGCTGCAGGATGTTCCTGTCCTCCTCTGACTGTTTGGCCCACAGCTCTGCCTTGCCCTCCAGCTGCCGCAGCCGCTCCTCCTGCTCCAGGTTCCTCTGACACAGGCGCTGGTTTTCCTGCACCTGTGCATTTAGCTGCCCCGAGACGCACTCCAGCTCTTTCTGCAGCTGCTGAAGCTCAGACGGCAGCCGCCGTCCCTCCTCAGATGGCCCCGCTTGGGGCTCCAGGGCTGGAGGTACAGTGAGAAAGGAAGCAGCAGTAAGGATTTGGGCCTCTGGCCCCTCCACAAGCTCCTCCGTGCTCAGCCCCAGGTTCAGGCTCCTTGCCTGAACCTTGGCTCCCTGATTAATGATTCCTCATACCCAGATGATGGCCAGGCTTGAAGCCACTTTCCCATATGGTTCCTGGGTGGGTGTTGGCCGTGGGCACAACACCCCTCTCTGCAGATGGGGACAGTGAGGCTCAGAGAGATGACAAGATTGCCAGCTCCTGGCACAGACGCCTTTCCCTTTGCCACTGTGGCCTTGAATCCATCCTGCTCCTTGGGCAGTGTAAGCCACACCCACAGCCTGGGCACCCAGCCCTCCTCCAGGTTACCCTTGTCCCCACTCACCCATCCGTGTCTTTAGTTCTGCCACGATGCCTTCCAGCTCCTGGACCTTCCTGTCTTGCTCCTCCTTCTCCTCCTTTAACTTGTGAAACTGCCCAAGGCACAGGGGTCAGCAGATGGAGGGAGGGACTGGTGACCTCAGGCACATCTATCATCTATTGAGTATCCTTCCCATCTCCCCACCTCTGGCCCCAGTCTGTGGTACCTCAGTTATGAGTCTTTGGATCTGGGTCCAAGAGAAATTCCTAGGGATGGAGACACAGGGTCAGGGGTGCAGGTGGCTGAATGGGGAAGAGGCTCATGGGCAGTGTCCTGCCCTGACCCCTCAGCCTGGGGACTGCTGCCCCAGTAGGAGACACTCACTTGCTCTCAGCAAGGAGCTTGCAGCCCCTGGCGGCATCCTGGCTCTGTGGAGAGAGAAAATAAGAGGTGGTGATTCCACCTCCAGTAAGAATCACCCAGGGGTGGCCTGAGCCGAGCTCACTCCCACAACCTCCCACCTCCCCAGACCTCACAGAAAAGCCTCACTCTGGGCTCCCCATCCCCGTCCCCAGGGAGAACACATGGCTCCAGGGGACAAGCTGCCTGAAAAGAGGAGAAGAGACTCTGGAGAGGGCACAGTTCTTTAGGAAGTGGGAAGGGGAGAAGGCACAGGAAGACAGCAGGCTGAAGGGAAAAGGCACAAACCTGAAGTAAAGGGGCACCACCTGCTGACATCGTGTCATCATCAGATCTTGCAGAAGCAGTGTGCTCTTTTGTTGCCTGTCAGAAGAAAGCGGGATTAAGGGGGCCATGAAGGAAAGAAGTTGCCTAAGGTCCGTGGACACAAAGGGTGGGGCAGGCAGGACAGTGTTGCTGGTGTCAGAGGGACAGTCACAGGTGCTGGGAGGCCCTGGGAGTGTGTGTAACACTGGCACAGGCTGCGGGCAACATGGCAGCATTTCAAACGGCCAAAGCTCCAAGCAGGGGCTGATAGCCTCCTTCTGGAACCCATGAAGACTTGCTCTCCCTGCAACTCAGCAAAAGACTGCCCAGACTGACCTGAGGCATCCCCAGCAGGCGGAAGGAAGATGTGCCCAAGTCAGGGAGGCACTGTTCTCCCCCAGAGCCAATTTTTGCTGCAGTGTCCCTGACATTCATGTCCAGTTTAAATCCAGACTCCCCCATAAGGGCTCACTGCAACACAAGGGGTTCAGCTACAAATTAAGTTTGAAAGACACTGCAGCCCAGGGAAGAAAGTCATATTCCTGATGGCACCCAGTAAGCTAATGGCAACGGGGAATCCAAACTCAGGTCTTCTCCTCCTCCTGGTGCCTGGGGCTCTCTTCACGCACCCTGGGGCTCTCTCAGAGAGCCTGAGCATAAGAGGCTGTTCTCACTGGCCTGGCTTCCCTCGAGGTTGAGGAAAATCAAACACCAACTGCCATTTACTGAAGTTTTCCTCTGCACCAGGCCCAAGGGGACTGACGTAAAACCATTTCATTTAAGCTGCACAACGTACATAAAATTATGCCCCCACCCACTATACATTTTTTGTGCTGCTGGGAATCACACCCAAGGCTTGACACAGCTTGTCAAGCACCCAACCACACTGAGCTGTAATGCACCTCGCCCTCGAATGCAGAATTCTTAGTACCTGACACTTTTCTCATCTGAACCCTGACCCTCCACTGCCATTCCAGCCCATCCGCAGCAGCTGGCCAGCCATGACTCACATCTTCATGCCGGTGACAATCACCACCACTGGGTGTCCCAGGTTTTATGCTGTTTTTAATTGTACTGTTGTTTTGCACGATTTGAACTTCACCACATTTGTTCTTTCTTTGAAACTCTCTCAACTGTGGAAAGAAAAGCAATGATGCTCATGAAAATCATAAGCCCCTGTGCTCACATCCTCCTGCATACTTTCTACAGAACACTCTTATGCATGCCATCTGCTCAATGCCACTGACAACCCTACAAAGTGCTGTAATGATCGTTAATGATTAACAAATGAACAGTTAACATGGCTAAACAAGAAAAAGAAGAAAGAATGAATGAAAAAAGAAAGAAAGAAAGAAAGAGAAAAAGAAAGAGAAAGAAAGAAAAAGAAAAAAGAAAGAAAGAAAGGAAAAGAAAGAGAAAGAAAGAAAGAAAGAAAGAAAGAAAGAAAGAAAGAAAGAAAGAAAGAAAGAAAGAAAGAAAGGAAGGAAGGAAGGAAGGAAGGAAAAGAAAGAAAGATTTGGCACTGTGGTGTATGCCTGTAATGTCAAACACTGGTGACATTGCAGCAGCAGGATCATAAGAATGAGGTAAACCTGAGGGAAAAAAGCAGTAAAAACCATCTCAAAATAGAAATAATAAAAAATAAAAAGGGCTGGGCATGTAGCCCTGTGCTCCCTGGATTCAATCTTTAGAAGTACTGGGGAAAAAAAGACAGTATCAGGGCTGCTGTAGCAGCCTCTTGTGAAGGCCATGGCTTAATCATCAGTAATACACACACACACACACACACACACACACACACACACACACACACACACACACAGGAGATTTCAAAGGTAAAGGGGAGAATTAGAAAACATTTTGAGTCTCTCTGGAGAGCCCAGTCCTGCAAGAAAACCGACAGGAACCTGTTCTCCTGTGCTCACCCAGAGACACTGTCAACCTTTCGAGGTCCCTGATGGAGTTTTCGTGTCGTCGGTGTGTAAGTTAAGGAGTCGAAACCTCTCTGCACCCCTTCCCATGGTCCCATGCCCTTGCAGGTGGAAATTTGTGTCTCCACCAGAGAAACCGGAAAGGGGCTAAAGACACTTTGGGGGACCAGGTGGCAAGATCTAGGGCCAGGTGAGGGGCAGTGATGACAGTGTCCAGTGGACTGGGCCATAAGCACACTCTACTCCTCCCTCCCCTTCCCCAGAATCTGTCTGCGCCCCTACCCTCCTCTTTGTTCCGACAGAGGAAGGGAAGGAGGTACCCTGATGTAGGGCTCAGGGAGGTAGGGTGTGGGGTGGCAGGAGGCCAGTGCCAAGCCCCAAGTGGGGGCCTCAGGAGTGACCCCCAGAGTCACCAAAGCCGGGAGGGGGCAGGACTGTGTGGAGAGGGGCTGTGAAAGGACTTGATGGGGGCACTGGGGCGCTCAGCGTCCCTTCCCATTCACCTCCAGGGTGGCACAGACTCTGAGCAAGGGCGCGTCTGGGAACTCAGTCTGTGTCCAGAGGCTGGGACCCTGTGCGCTTTACCTTTTTTTTGGCCGCAGCCAGTTTCTGCCTTCGGGTTTCTTCAGAAATCCCGAGGCAGGGAGGGGGAAAGGGGTGGGACCACTTCAGCACAGTCCCTTCCATCACTAGGAAGTTTTCTCCAAGGCACTCCGCTCAACTCCGCTGCCCGCCTACAACCAGGGCGTAACCAGGGCAGAACCTAACTCAACACAGAGGGGTGTGGCCTCAGACCTCCAGTGCCATTGGTCGAGTGGAACGATGACGCCATAATGGGCCTCGTGAGGCCTCCCCCAGGGGGTGGGGGATGGGCGGAGTCTCACTAAAACTGCAGGTATCTGCTGTTCCAGGCCACCCCAGGGAGCTGTGACAAGAGGGGCTGGGAGGAAGGCATAGGCCAGGTCAAAGTTTCTGAAATGTCCCGCGAATAGCTGTGTACAGAGTGAGCATTCCATTCAAACAAAAAGCGTAGAGTTTATCAATAAAAGTTATTCTATAATGGAAAGTCTAAAGAGAGTTTCTTTAATGGATGGAATCGATTCTAGATAGTGTTGATCTCTAAGCAGGACTAGTGAGCAATGACGAATATGTGGCTAACTCTAAAGAAACAGTTTGTTAAATAATATTGGACTGTGGGAGGAAAGTCCTGAACTAAAATATTGGGCACAGTAGCACTGGCATTGAGAATATGGTGATCAACATTAAAGTATTCTATGGTTCTTGTTAAAGCTTAAAAAAATAAATGTAGAGTAGTTGTAGACTTTTTTTGAGAAGATGTGTTAAAATAGCTAGGACAACCACTAACAGAAGACATAAAGCAAATAGAAGTCACAAGACAATATATGAAATGAGAATTGAGTAGAGGGAGCAAATTGGAATGAAAAAAAACAAAGGTTTCAGTCTGAAATATACGAAGAAGGGGGAAGGTAAAACAAAAACAAAAATACAGGCAGAAATAAAATGGATAGAATCAAAGCCAAATAAATCAGTGATTGCTGTAAATGTAAGTTACTCAACTCTGTGGAAAAGACACATTGTCAAACCATGTTTTTGAAATGTGAATTCACCTTTATGAGTAGCTGCATCTGACACTAAACTGACAAAAATAAGATTGAGGGGCCGGTGAGATGGCTCAGCGGCGTAAGCGCCTGCCTTGCAAGCGCGAGGGCACGAGTTCAACTCCTGGATCCCACATACGAAAAAGGGGCCGGTGATATCGCTCAGCGGCACGGGTGCCTGTTGGCGCACGAGGTCCTGAGGTCGACCCCCCGGTACCCACAAAAAAATAATGATAATAATAAGATTGAGAGTAAAAACATGGAAAAAGATGTGTGGGCATCTATAAGGAAAAGCCCAGGAGGCAGCTACTTCAAAGTCCCACAAAACAGACTTTGAGGCAAAGCAGTATTACTCTCAAAGGGGGCCACACCCTAATGTTAAACCATTAATTTCATCAGGTGCTTAGGACAATTCTACATTTGTATGACCTCCCTTATCTCTTCATGAATACTCCTCACCTGAGGAGTATTTAGAATGCATTAGGACTCGGTTCCTAGAATTTCTCTATGATGATTTTTCTTTTCTTTCTTTTTTTTTTTTTTTTTTTGTGGGTACCGGGGGTCAAACTCAGGACCTCATGTGCCAGCGGGCGCCCGTGCTGCTGAGCGATATCACCGGCCCTTTTTTTGTATGTGGGTTCCGGGAGTCGAACTCATGATATCACGCTTGCCAGGCAGGCGCTTATGCCGCTGAGCCATCTCACCAGCCCTGATGATTTTTCTTGGTGATCACTTTCAGCTCTGTGGCATCAAATACCAGCCATACACTAACGCTGAAAGTTGTATCTTCAGCCAATAGCCTATTGTGAGCACCAGACTCATGAAATCCATTGTCTCTGTGACATTTCCTTTTGAGTATCTAATAGTATCTCCAGCCTACTAGGTCTAAAATTAAGCCTTTAGTCTCTCTCCTGGAACATGTTCTTCTCCCAGGCTTTAACATCTCAGATGAAGGTAACTCCACATTTCCAATTGCTTAGGCCAAAAACAACGGAGTCATCTTTGATCACTTCCTCTCATATCTCGTATCTTAGCAGCAGCAAGTCTAGTAACATTTCTTCTCTTTCTCTCTTTCTCTTCCCCTCCATCCCTCTCTCCCTCCCTTCCTAACTTGCTCTCCCCCTCTCTCTCTCCTTCCCTCTCTCTTCTTTTATTTTTGTTTTGTTTTGTTTTGTTTTGTTTTCTTTATTGTGGTAATGAAGATTTAGCCCAGGGCTTTTGCACTGAGTTACTCAAGCCTAGATTGTTCTTTTCTTTCTCCTTCGTCCCCCCCACCTTTGCTTTCCATCTTGGAAAGAAAACCAAAATTTGATTTGTCTCCACCCCTATTGTCCCCATCCTGCCACTGTCATTTCTCCCCTGGGTTATTGTGTTTGCCTCCTATCACCAACATCCCTGCTCCTGACTTTGATCTCCGTGTTTGCCCAGATCCTCCTAGAGGCTGATGCCAAAACAGGATCAAATCTTCACATAATTTCTTGTGTACAACCTTGTGACAGAAAATGAGGAGGGAATCAGGAGAGACTGGCACAACTGTCAGACTGTGATGCAAGGCTGATGTCAAATGAAGGAGAGAAGGCAGGTTAGGTACAATGGTTGCAGGCTTTTGTATGCTTATGAAAAATTGAGCAAGGCTGTTATGGGGTCCGGAATCAAAGCCACCCGTCAGGAGAGTTCTGTGACTCCTGGGGGTGGGCTTGCCTTGGTATCTCTCCTGGGCTTTGCCATTGACTTGAGAACAGCCAGGGAAAAACGTGGCCTCAAAAGCCTCCATCAGGGGCCCACAGTGAGTTCAGCCTCCTGCACTCATCCGTCCAGAGTGCTTGGCAGTGTCTACAGTCTTCACTGCTTCCATCTATTATCCTGTAGTAGTCGGCCCTGTCCTGCTCAAAGTTACCCAGATCCTGTCACTCTGCTGTTGGAACCCCCAGATACTTCCTATATGGTTCAGAATTAAACCAAATCCCATCAGTGGGCTCTCCACTACAGTACTTGGAAGATGTGAGCCCAACAAACCTTAAGCTCCTAAGCTGAAGCACTTGTAGCAGATATGGGGTAGTCTACTGTGATCCCCATGAGGAACAGTTGGAAGGTGAGAAGATGCTGGCTTCTTAGACATTCAACTTGCCGTGTTTGGATTGATCCAAACTGTCCTTGGATATTGTTAGGCCACTTTCTCAGGATGTTGGGGCACAAAGTGCAGAACAGTGTGTCACCACACAGCACATTTACCTTTCCAAGGAAAGGACAGAAGCACGTATGTTTGAACCTCTCTTGAAGGGAATATCCACTACAGTCTGGGACTTATGTTTTTCTAGTACTGGGCATTGAATCGAGGGCCTCATGCATGCTGGGCAAGCGCCCCATCACAGAGCTCTACCACCAACGTTTTAAAAATTTTATTTCAGAACAGGATCTCACTATGTTTCCCAGGCTGGCCTCAGACTTGGAATCCTCCTGCCTCAGGATCCTGAGGAGCTAGGATTGAGGGGAATGTCATCACGTTCAGCCTCACTCAGGGATGCAGTATTTTTGTTTTTTTGCAATACTATGAATCGAATATAGGAGCACTCTACCACTGAGCTACACCCACATACCTTTTAAAATGTTACTGTTTTTATTTTAAGAAAATGTCTTGCTATATTGCCCAGGCTGGGGCTCAGCCTCAAGATCCTCCTGCCTCAGCTTCCCTGTGCTGGGATTACATGTATGCACCACCACACCCAGCTCAACCAGCATCTCTTAAGGCTGATGTTAGTTTGGAAATTTTCTCCTACTCTCTTAGCCATCACTCCTAAAGGCAGTAGATGATTCTGTGTGGAATTAGTGATCAAACAAGTAAAAGGAACAAAGGCTGTATGGAGAATTGGTTCATTCTGTGGCTTGGGCAGGGAAAGGTAAGGTGTGTTGGAAACATTTTCCTCTATCAGAAAGTAAGAAAGTGTTGAAAATTTGAGGGGACACAGGCTCCATCTTGAAGGGGCTCACAATGGTCAAATTTTGGTCAATTTGAGCACCAAAATAAATAACAACATAGATGGATTCTACTTCATTGATTCATCAGGAAATAATGTATGAGCTGAGTGGGTGTGGTGGTGGACTTACACCTGTAAGTCAGCACTCTAGGAGGCTGAGGCATGAGGGTTGAAATACTGAGCCCAGCCTGGGCAATTTAGTGAACTAGCTAAATAAAAAGTTGAAAAGGGGCTATGTCAAAATGGAATTTGAAAATCTGTGAATCCATGCTATTACCAAAAAGAAAAAAGAAAAATCATCTTTTATCATGCTTACAATAATAACTGACTCATCCAATAATCATCAATACATAGTAAAATGATTATGTGGAAGTCTGTTGGGAAACCAGAGAATCAGACTGTGTCAAAGCATCACTTCATGCAATAAGAATACTACTTTTTCTTCTTCTTTTCTTCTTTTTCTTTTTTCTTTATCCTCTTCTTCTTTATTATTATTGTCATTGTTGTTGTTGTTATCATTACTACTACTATCACTAGTACTTGTACTACTCTGATACTGGAGGTAGAACTTACGACGTTTGGGCTACATCCCCAACTCTTTTTTATTTATTAATTTGAGACAGGGTCTCACTAAATCACTAAATTTCCAAGGTTGGGCTTGAAGTTGAAATCCTCCTGGCCCAGCTTCCATCTGGTTAAGATTTCATCTTAGTTACTTTCTCGCTGCTGAGAAGAAATATCTAACACCTAAGGTTGAGGGAGGAAAGGTTTATTTTGGCCACAGTTTGTAGAGGTTTTAGTCTGTAGTTAGCTGGCTCCACAGCAGGGTGGCATGGCAGAGGGGCATCACAGAGGAGAAAGAGTTCATGGCAGGCAGAAGGCAGCAAAGCAGTGAAGTAGTGAAGAAACAGCAAGCGACAGTAAGAGAGGGCAGCAGCCTGCTTTCTGTACCTTATATTCTATCCAGGCTACCTGCACTTAGGGTGGGTAGCCTCTTAATTCCAGTGTCATACCCTTAGTCCCAGTATCACACACTTCATCCCAGCATCACACACCCTGTATACAGTCAACCCAAAAAAAGCTCCACTCATGACCACATCAGACTTTTGGGGGACATCTAGATACAAGCCATAACAATTTCCGTAGACTTTCATTGTAGATTTAAAACACTTGAAGGCTGATGCTTTAGGTCAGGGGTCTCTAACTGAAGAGCCAGGCCACACAGCAGCAGCTGAGCCTTTAGTAACTGAGAGAAGCTTCAGCTGTAACGTATGACTTTCTTTGCAGAGACAGAATCCATAATCACTCTAGGGGCTGTGGATGTAGCAAAGCAGGAATCAGCAAGGACTGACATAACAGGAAAATGTAAATGGGTTTCCTAAGAGTCTGGCTGGATTTTGCGGTCCTAATAATGAAGATATTTACCCAGTATGGCTTCCCTATAGAAAATTAAGAAGATTCAAAACACCATTTTCTGCTATGGTGGCTCTTGTATTTATCCTAACAGTATAACCTCAGTTACACTATAATTTGGCTGTAGTTTCAACTGATTTTGGAAAATAACAGGTAGCAAACAATCTGCCATCAAGAAAAGAAAAAAATATAAAGTGAATATTAAATTTGTAGGTTAAGTATTTAATTTGAAAACTGAAACTGCAACTTTCCAGTGGGTTACCACTTATTCTGTGCATGGAATTACAATGAATATTAAATACATTTACCAGACTGAACATGACAATGATAAAATAGGATTTAGAAAATAATGAAAAAGCAACTATTCTTCAAACTAAGTACACATTAATTTAGAGGATTTCGTATGTGTAAATACTTCTCTACGCTGAATGCGTTTTTTTTTTTTCCAAGTGTTCAGCAAGGACTTAACCTTGTTAATATAGTGTGCTGCAAAAACTTAATGTATAATTTACTTCAATAGGAGTCACATTATTTGTACTTGGTAGTCCCATTAAAATATGCTTAAAAATATTTTGAACATTTCAGTAATGATCCTTAAAACATTTGAGATTACATTTCTTAAAGATGAACGATGCATGCCCATACAGAAAGAGAAAGAAGTAATGAACACAAAACTTTAGCAATAAAAAACAATCTATTCAGTCCATACAGTATAAGACTCATTTTAAAATCTTCCCCTAAGTTTATTTTCTTTCAGTTTACCTTTCACAATTTTCTTTTGTTTCAATTCAAAATTCAACTTCTAGTACTAAATATTTTCGTCTCTTTATTATACTATGCTAGTCAAAATTAAATCCCTCCTTTATTATTTTTCTGAGTACTTCAACAAGTTTTTGCAAGACATAAAAAGACAGAGAAATAGGATTGAAAAATCACAATGTATAATAAATAACATGAGTCAAAACATTCTTTCAGATTTTAGGTTTGCAAGTAAGCACTAGGGATTAGGAAAGAATCTCTGAATGCTTCAGCTCTACTGATACTTTAAATGAAATTCTAAATATAAACTTGAGAATTCCACACCTTGATTTCAAGTAAGAGAAGGTAGATATAAAAGGGGAATTAATATGCGTTGACATTTGTTACGTACTAAACAAATTATTTTACTTACCTTGTAATTCTGATTAAGGCTAACTTTCACACTCTTTCCTTTTCTGGCAGGGCTGCATGCAGAGCTGCCTATGGGGCTATTCTCCTTTTCGGAGGTCCATGGCCTGCACCAGCAACTCTGGCTCTAGCTACTCTGAAAATGGGTGGGCAGGACCTGCTTCTCTACAGAGGCTGAGGCAGGAGGATGGAGTTCAAGGCCTCGTTGGACTACATAGCCTGTTCAAAACACACCTGGGCTATACAGAGGGAACCTGTATCAAAATAATAAACAAACAAAAAAAAAAAGAAAGAAAACACATTAAAACACACCTGAGACACATTAGTGAGTGTGGGGCATTCCTTGGCAATTGTGTGGCAGTAAGACTGACATGACACAAGCGACAACAGGACTTAAAGACACGAGTTATTTTAAGTGGATAACAAAAAGAGAAGGAACGTGTCAAAGCCAATCCATGTACGAGTAACTACACTGGATGAGGAGTTTGCATTTGCCATTCAGTACAACTGGGAAACAAATTGTTTGTGTAAGGTCTGGTGTTTGGCACTGCGGTATGTTGATAGTGAAGGTTGTTATACATGCCACCATACTGTCCCGTTCTCCCCAAATGGGCCCAAAGGTCAGAATCTCTGCAGAGGTCTGCACCTAGGGTCACCTAGGGTCACTTAGAGGAGACCCGAATGTGACATGATTGCAAGGAAACTCCTGTCAAGCCCGAGCAGGCCACTGGCTCGCTATTTCTAGGGGGAGAAACCATATGTGGAGAGGGTGGTCAGGTCACCCAGCACAGCACGTGCAAAGTGGAGAGGCGCTCACACTCTTCATCTGTTAGGCTTTCTCCTGCGTTTAATGAGAAGTCTCTTGTTCTGCCCCATCCCCAAGGTCTGTAGGAACCATGGCAAATTCATTGCTTTTTAAATATTCCTTTTGAATACAGATTCTTATCTCAGGATCACCTTTATATACAGGACCTCACACAGATAGTCCAAGATGGTAATGAAAATCTCATAACCTTTAAATTGCATTTTTCCTCATGACCTTCCTTCTTGTGGGGTGGGGTGGGGGGACTGGCGATTGAACCCAAAGCCATTCCAATGAGCTACATCCCCACTCTCGGGACCCTGGCCTAGCACCACCAATCTCCTGCTCAGAGGTACAACGACAGAACGAAACACAGACAAAACATATACTTTAGATACAAGGGGCACCAGGATGGTCAAAGCCCATTGAAGGGCTAGGACCATGAGTTATGGTGTCTTTGGCTTTTATTAGTTGTATAGCTTGATTGGGGGGGTGCTGGTGGGCTGCAGGAAGCGGTGGGGGTGAACTGCTAACACAGTCACGGTTCAAGAATTGAGGAACAATGCATTTTTGGAAAATCACACAGCAACAGATCAGGGTTACCTGATTGTCACCTGATTGTCTGCTAACTGCGACTACTGAGGTAGACAGAATTTATACGAGTCCAGTCCTCTGCTGCCATGTTATCTTGCTTTGAAGTGCCAGAACTTCACAGACTGTTTTTCTAGCCTCAGCTCTGGCCGTTTGCTTAAAGATTAATCTGTCCTTAAGCCAGCTGGGCATCTTGCCCCCAGTCATGTAGGCCTAGGACAGACTCTCAATTTATTTTTGTGCCAATTTATTAATATTAATTATTGCCTGCTCTGTACTTCATCAGGCTGGTCCTCAGCACCCCACCCCTTTGTAAAAATTATTGAAACAGGGTCTCGCTAAGACTCTAAGGCTGGGCACAAACTTGTGATTGTCCCGCTTCAGCCTTCCAGACTGTTGGAATTTCAGATGCGCCCTACACTGCCCAGCTGCGACCTTCCTAATTTTATCAATTTATTTGAAAGAATTTCTTGTTGTTATCACTTCTTCATGGACTTTGTGGATTCTCCTTAAGGCATCGTAGTCATTGGCTTCCCCCTTGGGAAGGGTTTGTGAGTGTGGCACCTGCTGTTGTTAGAGAGAGTACTCTATGAAATACAGATTGCAACACAGGAAATAAACAGCTACCTTTGGATCTTCATAGCAACAAAAGTACAATGCTTTCCCCAGTCTGTTTGCAATTTGGCACACATCTGCCCTTTTCTCTAAAGCTGTGATTCTCAAACTCTAGCCTGCACCAGAATCCCCTGGAAGATCTGCTGGACTCCAGATTGCCAGCCCCAGTGCCAGAGAACTGAAGGAAGAGGAAGAGAGGAGGAGACTGGAGTTCATCAAATGCCAGAGGGTCAATGGTATAATATGTATTTATTGTCGGTCAGCAGCAAAAACCGCAAAAACTCCCTTTCTGTTACCTGTTTTCTAGGAGCAACTTCAGCCTCTGCTTGATTATTTCCAAAACCCCATTGCTTCCCAAGAGAGCACCTTCAAACTCTAGGAGCTGAAAAGTGCAACACCCCATGTGGGAGGCAAAAGTGACAACCCGAATGTCAGCATCATCACTAAAGACAATCTTAAACACACATCTCCTGCATAATATGTTGTCTCCTGGGGAGAATAATCTTTTTTTTTTTTCCAGAAAACTAAGGCCAGATGGAGGCCTCTCTCCTGATGGGAAGTAAGGAAGGAAGAAGAAAAAGGAAGAGGAGAAGGAGGAAGGGCTCCAACGGCTGCAGCGCATTTATTTATACACTTGGGAGGTTGACTCTCACGTGAAACCCTTCCGACTAATAGTTTATCCACGTGGCTTGCCTTGGACGCCCAGTGTTCTTGAGACTAGAGCAGCTTATTCATGTGACTTGCCTCAGGCCCTCTGTGTTCTTGAGGCTGGCCTTGTTCTGGCCCTGCACGTGTGATCGATCTAGTAATCTTAACTAAATTGATGTGGGGGAATGGCCCCCTTCTTTATTTAACCATGTGTACATTTTTGACTGCCATAGTCATGCAAGTACCACACATAAAACTAAAGTAGTAACTCACCTATGTTCTGTAACCTCACGGAATCAGGATTCCTCATGAAAAATGGTTCTTATTTTTCAGCTATTTGCTACATAAGTAAAAGTTTCCACTATTCTCTTTTCTTCCCAGTGCTACCGAATACAAGGTCAGGGAAAGGGCTCCGGCTTCCAGCCTGGATCAGGCTCCCTGGAGCACCCACGTTGTGCCCAGTGGGAGCCAGGGAAGCCCATCCTCAGGCCAAGGATTCCAGTTACCTCCTGGCTCACTTGGCAAAAGACCTGTGAGACAGCGAAGTGACTCCTCCAGCCTGTGCTGGGGATGGTCTGGGACAATGTGGCTCTGTCCCCTAATAGGGAAAGTTACTTCAAAGATTGATCCTAGAATTAAACCTAACAGGAACTCAAGGGACATAGAGACTGTGAAAGTGGAAACTCACACAGACACTTTTCAGAGGGGAACAGAACAGAAGGGGCCGTGATACCAACACAGCCAGGCGTCAGAGAGACTGAGGGCTTACTTTGGGCCACTTCCTCCTCAGCACTCAGCCCCAGCTCTTCCTGAATCCTGAGCCCGCAGTCACAGGGCTGTACTGGGACCTGGAGGTGCGTTGAGCCATCCTCCCACTAAATTCAGAAGACCATAGCACCCACGCCCCACTTCATTAGCTGCTGTCTGAATGTTTCTGATGGAGGGGGGCTTATTCCCTGTGCTTGGGTCAAGAAATGCAGCATTACCAAAAATAAAACTAAGATAGGAGTCCTTCTAGCTGCACTGTGCACATCTGTGGAGCATTCTAATTGCTACAAAGGCCTTCCTGAAAACTTTCTCAAAATCATCATTTGTTTCCACATTCTGTTCCTAGTACACCAAGTCTAATTCCCTCCTCCACAGAACTGTGCCAAACAGCTGAAGATCTACAGCATGGAACAGGTCAGTATGGGAGAACAGGGCTTTGGTGGCCCCACATTGCAAGACCTCGCCAGAGGAAGCAGAAGTATATCTAGGAGTGGCCTGTTTTTCACCTAAGCCGGCCACTAGTCAGAGAAATTGCAGTTCTACTTTGAGTCACTAGGTGCTGCTAGCTTTGCACCTGGTAGATACTACTTGTGTGAGTGCTGAGAACAGGTCCCTTTTAAAAGTAAAGCCCAGTACACTTTGAACACCAAGTTTTACTTAAATTGTTTTACTATCACACTAACCAACAGTATACTTACATCAGTAATGTAACACCTTATGCTTATCTCAAGACAGTAAAATTTAAAGATATAAAAACAAAAAGTTAAGCCATACAATTTATAAACATTAATGGGTGAATGAAGTTTCTCTGCTGTTAAATTGGCGATTGGAGTTTAACAGGACTAATGTGTGGTCATATTTCTTGATTCACCGGTTTGGGTCTTAGGTCTATTTGCTGTATACACAATAGACCATCAGTTGATACATATTTTTAAGTTTGTGTTTAAAATTTTTTAACCATTCACCCAAACTTCTGGTGAATCATCAAACTAAAGAATGCAGCCCCCAAAATTTAACTCTCTCGTACCCTGTCTTGCAAAATCCCTTGCAGTACTCATTTATTACACTATGTATTGTCTTTGATGTATTTCCATAAAAGTGTTATATATAAATACAAATGATTACAAGAACACTAATATTTTCTTTGTGTCTTCAGCCAGTGAATGCCAGTCAGGCCCTGGGGAGCAGAAACTGCCAAGTGTGCTTTACTCTCCCCAGTGTGCACCCAGGGGCAGCCTGATCCTAGGTGTGCAGTGCTTCAGCCCTGCCCCGGAGGTCCTGGTCACCTTGAGGCCTCCCCACAGCCACTTTTGGTCTCTGTGTCAGAGATGACTCACCCCAGAACCATGAGCTGCTGAGGCTGGGGCTCATCTGCAAGGCCAAATATATGTGTGTGTTCCCCTCCCTGCTCAGTTCTACTCAGCTCAGCTCTGGATCTCAGGGCGCAAAGCCTGAAAGGGGTCTCAAGAGAGCAGCATCTGGGCCGGTGAGATGGCTCAGCGGCGTAAGCGCCTGCCTTGCAAGCGCGAGGGCCCGAGTTCGACTCCCGGAACCCACATACGAAAAAGGGGCCGGTGATATCGCTCAGTGGCACGGGTGCCTATTGGCGCACGAGGTCCTGAGGTCGTCCCCCTGGTACCCACAAAAAAAAAAAAAAAAAAAAAAGAGAGCAGCATCTTACACTGGGAATACCACTGGGAAACTCAGAATCCATGCCAGGGCTCCATCCATTCCTTGCCTCTGAAAGTTGAAAGTAGGAGAAGGGTTCGATCACCTCAATCAAACACTCAGTCCTTCCCCATGAAGCTGCTGGACATGACAGGACGTGTGAGACTGTGAGTAGCCTCTGCTGAAAAAAGTTTCAAATATCCCAGGTAACGCCAACTTCTGTCCTACATTCTGTACTGGGAGTTGGTGAATAATTGCTTTCATTCCGGGTGAACTCAAATCGCAGCCCCGCAACAGCCGATAAAACAAATCTTTGTAACTTTTGCCAATCCTTTCATCCTGACTTAATCATTTATCTCAGAAGGGTTTGAGCGGAGCACTGTCTGCCTGCACACTGTTCTCTCAGGTTCTGTACCTAGAGATAACCCCGTAAGTGACACTGGTTACCAAGATGGCAGAGGATGCAGAAGTGAAAACACACACACACACACACACACACACAGAGAAGCACTACTGTCACTGGGCCTGAGAGACGAGTGTTTCCAACTATTCAGAGAAAAACTACAGAGACTGAGCTCTTAGAATGTAGCTCCCCACAGTCCCATCTCCAAACCACCTGTCTCAAATCCAGCAGCTAAACAGAGACCATCGACACCTGACTCTCCGGTGAAGGTTCTTAAGGGCAAGATGCAAACAGAGAGGGAAGGCGAGGTTTCATGCACAGTATCTTTAGGCAAATTGTCCTTATTCTAATGTAAGAAGTTAAAAAATGCATGAATCCAGTATGCTTGTAGAAAAGTTAAAAATTTTCTCTAAGAAATGCAAGAGAACACTTTTGCATACTTAAAAGTGATTAATTTTGCTGCATATGAATTAAACCTCCATTTTAAAAAGTGGCCAGCCCCCAAAGAATGACTCTTGCTCCCTCCCGCCTCGGGATTTTCATGTGCCATCTCCTCCGTCCAGAATCTCATGCCCATCCCCCCCAACTCCCTGCTCCTTCCCACCAGACCTGGTCCCCAGCATTTTACTTTGCATTTGAAGTATTTCCTATTTGCAGTTAGGAACCATGTGCGTCTGTGTCTTCGTGTGTGACTCTCTTTAGGCGTGGGCACCACCACAGCCTGTTGTCTCGTGGATACCTGGCCAGAATGGAACCTGCGATGAAACTTACCGCTCCCCCATCCTTGGTCGTGAGCATCAGAGGGCCTCTCTAAGAAGAGTCTGGCACCTGGGGTCAGTCCCCACGAGAATCTACATTGTCCTTGAGACTGCAGGGTCTCAGCGTTGGCTCAGGAATCTGACACAGTCTGTCCACCTTTGAAAGGCAACATGTTTCGTTCATTCCCATGCCATTCAAGTCAAAACTACCAACAAGATACAAACCATTCCCTTCACTTCAGGCCATACTGACCTGCATTCTGACACTAGAGTCTTTCCTCTTCTAGAAAGAAATAAAAATGGAATCACATAGTATGTAGTATTTTGTGTCTGCCTCCTTCCACTTAGCGTAATGTCTTTGATTCCTCCATGTTTTGGGGCATATTGGTAGTTTGTTCTTTTTGACTGCTGAATATTATTCTATTGCATGACTGTACTGCCATATGACTATTCATTCACCACTTTATAGACTTTTCAGTTGTTTCTAGCTTTTGGAAACTGCAAAGAAAGCCACTCTACTGGACAAGGATGAGGCAATGTGGGCCTTGAGGGTCCATAATTAAGGAGGCATTTGCTCTCAGGCCTGTGCTCTTACAGCCCTCCCATCTTCCCAGGCCTTTTGGGTTAGGGCTGGGCATCTGCCCAGAAAATCCAGGAGCCTCTCCGCAGTGAATCCCCACCTAGGCACCTGCCGTTCCGACGAATGTCCTGGGACAGTTTTGCTTCTTCTTGAAACTACCAAAGTTAATAAATACCGTACTTTTTTGCATAGTTTGTGTGTTTACTTTTAAACACATATAATGTTTTTGTGATGCATCTATTTTTGCCAGTTTCAGCGTTCTGGTGTCAGCAATGAGTGTGACGCCAATGTGTGCGTGGCTGCCGGTGATGGAGAACTGGATTGAACCAGTAGCCCCTCAGTATAAGACGGCTCTGAGGATTCTCCTGTGGGACTTTCTGTGGCCTTGTGCATTCATTTTTTATTGTTTGAGTCTAGACCTGGACATGGACTTAATGTGTCATGGAGCAGGTGTACTTTTAACTTCGCGAGAAGCTGCCAGACAGTTTTCCAGAACGGATGCACTGCCTTACTCTGTGAGCAGCAACAAGACACATGGTTGTTCAAATTCGTGTGAGTAAGAGGCTTTTCACTGCCCTTAAACACTCCCACATTCTGGTGGATGTGTAATAGTTTATCACGGTATTTTAAGTCGTGTTTCCTGGGTCAGCAGTGCTGTGGAATCCTCTCTTACACCTTCTGACCATGAAAATCTCCTCGTTTGTGAAAAGACCCTCCTCCTGTGACTTATGAACTTTTAATTTCTTCGTAATTTTCTTTCAACTTTTTATATAACATACATTTATATTTATCGAACACTTCAGCAGCGAGTATGGAGAATTTCCACATATCCCAAGCACACTTTCACCTCCGCTTGGCATCTTACATTAGGATGGTGCGTTTGTCCCAAGTCATGCACACATACACCATTACACAATGTCCGTACTTTATGCAGATTTCCTGGTTTTTCCTAGTATTCGTACCCCGTTCCGGAACCCATGAAAGACGCTCCATTGCGCCAGTTGTCCTGTGTCCTTAGGCTCCTTCTGACTGTCACGCTTTCTCAGACTTTCCTTGTGTTTGATGACCTCGAAAACTCTGAGCTGTACCAGGCGAGAACCTGGTAGCTTGTCCCTGGCTTGCCATTTGCGTGATCCTTTTCTCCTCACTAGAATGGAATTGTAGATTTGGGATGGTAAGGGGCCACTGTCATCACATTGTACGACAGACACCTACTGTCAACAGGGCTTCTCATCGTGCACATTGATCTTGGTCATCTGGCTGTGAAATTTCCTTCCCTGGGAAACTGACAGTGGGAGGCGGCAGATGCGACATTTTCTGGGACACCTCTTACAGTAAGGAAGCATGCAGGTTTCTGTAGTATAGTGGTTATCATGTTCGCCTCACACATGAAAGGTCCCTGGTTCAAAACTGTGCAGAAACAGTTTATATTTCAGGCAGCCCATGGGCTGTGCTTTTGCAGTACCTGCACATTGAAGCACCATTGCCTAAAACTTGCTTTTTTTTTCCCCTGCTGGAAACAATCTGTTCTGTCATGAGGATGACTGTTTACCCAAGGATGATCACAAAATGCAGCCTGGGCGTCTCGAGGGACGTGGACGAGGTAAGGGTACCAGCAGGGGTAGCAGCAGGCGCTAGTGGGAACCCAGTCACTCAGCACCGCGCACTGCTCTCTGGGAGATGCTGAGCTTGGTCTGATCGTTGAGTGTTGAGGTACAGGGTGGCGTGGGACGATGACAGGAACTCACTGCTGTGTTCCTCCTCAGCATGTGGGACCCTCAGAGGCACGAGGCGTTGCCCTGGGAATTGGAAACTGACTAGAGGAACAGTCGTGTTGGGGCTTAGGAAGAGGTTTGGGAACAAATGCACAGCTTGCTGATGTCCATACATGAAATCTGCAGTAGTGTTGGCCAGAGCCGGTGTGTCTTGGATCTGGGCACACGGGGCCAAAGTTTGCAAGGTCAGTGTGAAGGCTGATTTGCTCATGGAGCTCAAGTGTGTTTGTGACTCGGCCTGGACTTAGCTTGGCTCCTCAGCAAGAGGACCAACATTCAGTGTCACAGCTCTTGTCTTTCAAAAAGTCATAGTAACTCCCCAGCAAGAAAAGTAACCTTTCAGCAAGAAAATCAGGATTAAGTGTCTCAGCTCCTCACTTTCAAAATAGCAAAATGACTCCCAGATACAGCATCTGCAGCAGCGCTCCAGGTCCTTCTTTTCAGCTTCATCTCTCCAGGGAAAATCAGAAAAAGAACCCTCTCCACTAGTTGAACTTCACTGAAAGAAAAACCTTTTAATGTTCCAACCATCAATATTTCTTGTAAATATCCTACTACTAATACATCAAAGCTTAGTAAAGTGGGGAATTGGTTTCTCCCAAACCATTATATATATATATATATTTTGTGTGTGTGTGTGTGTGTGTGTACCAGGAGTCAAACTCAGGACCTCACGCTTGCCAGGCAGGTGCTTATGCTGCTGAGCTATTTCACCGCCTGAGATTTACTTTTTTAGCATTTATTTATAGCATGTAAAGAGATGTAGAAGAGTGAACATATCAGTGCAGGACTTCGCATCGTGTACCTATGCACAACTGTGTTCTCATGTTAGAAAGAGTTTGTCTTAGGAGTCTGGTTATATAGAGGTGGAATAAGTGTCAAGTTGCCAAAGAGTGGACTGCTAATTCAGCCTCTCTGTGAGGGGCAAGGTAGGACAGTAGGTCTCTCTAGTTTAGAAGAGATGTTATCAGGAAAAGCACAAATGCACTTTGCATTAAAAAGTGACAAACTCAGGCCTGGCACCTGCTGCTTCCCCACTCGTCCCTGGGTGGGCTCGAACCACCAATCTTTCGGTTAACAGCCGAATGCGCTAACCGATTGCGCTGCAGAGACACGAAAGTGAATCTCTTTCCATGGTCATAACGAGCCAAGTACAGCTGCAGCGTGTCGCCTGCTTTTTGCAGGACAACTGTGCAAGCTCCGAGCCTGGGAACCAGACTCCGGGTCGTGTTCCTCGCGGTAGAAACCTGTGCTCTGAGGGAGGGATTCAGAGCTAGAAGGGCAGCAGAACGGCCTCCCCCATCCGCCTTCCTGCCTCCGGCCGGCTTTGCCTCTCCCCTCCCTCGGAGCCCACGTCCCGGAGAGGCCCAGGTCCGCTCCGCCCTGGCCTGAGCCCCGCGGGGCCAGAGGAAAGCTGACCGCCCCGTGGCGTGGATGCCGGCGCTCTAGGTTCCTAAACCTCCCCTGACCGCCTGCCCCGCGGAGCGCCCTCGCCACTCTTCAGCTATGGTCGGGGAGTTGTTTGGTTGGGTGTGGCTGGAGCAGTGAAGATCTGAGGCAAAGGAGAAACTTGGAAGGAGCAGCAAAAACAAAAAGAAAGAAACAAATAAAAAACAGAGGAACAGAGGAGAGGGTTTGTCTCTTTCATCAGAACCCACTGGGCTCAGTCCACTGTACCCTGAGGCAGGTGGAGGGCAAGGCCCACTGAAGGCCATTGTGCTGCCTTTTTAGCTTCTGAATCCCCTGCCCAACGCACAGGTTTCTAAGGTGACGGACATGTCTGATAAGCTGGTACCTAGGCTCAGAGCTTGCACAGCTGACCTGCGGGAAGCAGGCGACTACTCTAGATTTAGTGAATACTTGCTTTTTCTTGACCTCAGAAAAGGGCATTGTCTGTGTTTCTGTGGTGCAATCAGTTAGTGTGTTTGCCTGGTAAGCAAAGGGTTGGTGGTTTGAGCCCACCCAAGGACTGGTGTGTTTGTGAGAGTCTGGTTGTTTTTATTAACACCTCACCAAATGAGTGGAAGGTGCCCACCCTAGAACGCACCTGTCACTTTTGATTGTAACAGACGTGTGTCATTTTGCCTGATAACATCTGTCCTAAAGTCAGAGAGACTTACATCTTCCATGTGTGGCCCACAACAGAAAGAATTAACATCCAGACCATTCCTAGTCAATTTGATGCCCCACCACATTCCTACAACCACATTCCCAAGAAAAACAATAACAAAGTCATAACATGTCCTCACATGAGAACACAACTAAGTGTCGCCATTGATTTATACACCCGAAATAGAAAAACAATTTCAGAGCATGAGAACTTTTTTGTTGTTGTTGTTGTTTGTTTTTGAGACGGGGTCTTGCTATGCCTTTTAGGCTGGACTTGAACTGACTATGTAGTCTGGGCTGGCTTGGAACTTGTGATCCTCCTGCTTCAGCCTCCTGAATGACGGGATTACAGATGTGCTCTACCACCCTCGGTTCTATGAAAGCATTTAAAATTAAATAAATGAAATTTATTTCTAAAATACAAAGAGCTATGATGTAGCTCAGTGGTAGAGTGTTGGCCTAGCAGGCATGTAGGCCTTGGGTTCAATTCCCAGTCCATCAAAAACAAACAACCCTCCAATATCACAGTCTCAGACTTCAGACTATTGTTAAATGGAAAAAAACCTTACCAGAATTTTTGTTAGAAAATTAATCATCAGTTGCATACCCAGTAACATCTGCATTAGTCTCAAATTCGGAACTTCCTGTTGTGCCAAAGGTCTGAAACAAAAGTGGGTAAACTTCTGAAATCCTGCAGTGTGTTTTTGCTTTCAATACTTTTCAGGTCAATACCCCTTGACAAGCATAGAGGGGACAGTGAATCCTTCCTGGCACAGACAGGCTGTTGGGCCACCTGAGGCCTCAATGTTTGCTCTGTTATTAAATTGGGTTGACAGCATCCAGGGTGGACCCCACCTCCACCACAACCACTGCAGGTCGCCTTGTGTTCACTGCTGCCTTCACCTCCAAGGAGATTCCTCCTGCAAGTCTGTCCCCCAGCCACTGCCACCTGCTGGACCTCCTGGGTGTCTGCCTAGCCCAGCAGCTTGTCTCCTTCTTGGTCCTCAATGGTTTACTCTGCTCCATAGTGAGATAGGGCCCCTTGGCCAGGCCAGGGCCCAGCATGTGAATCAGGGCCCTGATGGCTCCTTGCGTGTTCAGGGATCTGCCAGGAGAATAGAAGAAAGCAACAAGGGTTTTCCATTCAAAGTTGCAGACTCACAGCAGAAGAAACTCTGGTCCTTTCATAGTCACACTTGCTAAGTGGTTGTTATTGCCAAGATGGTAAGGTCGCCTATTAGATAGATTCTTGGATATCTAACTCTCCAGAAATTGCAAACCATGTCTGTCGGCACGCCTGGACCAAGGCCCCTAAATGAACGCTTCTGCCCATGCAGTATAACTTTGAAGGGTAGAGGTGCAAACTCTGAAGGGATAGAATGAGATAGTTACTGCATTGGCCAGGAATTGCGCCTGGATCCAGGTAAGAGGCAAAACGATCACCATGGAACCTACTCATAGGTTATAGCAGCAAAAATCTGCCAACAGTGCACAGAAAGACAATTGTTCCCAAACAAGCTTTTTATGGTGTGGGCTACAAACTAGCAAAGATGTCCAGAAGAAAGGTATTTATTTTGTTTTGTTTTGTTTTGTGATTCAGTGGGCTAAACTCAGGTCTTGCCCATGCAAGCTAAGTATCTACCACTGAACTACATCCCCAGGCCCTGAATTATAGAGTTTACAGGAAACTTTTAGTAAACAAAGCTATAAATATCAAAAAGCTTATTTTATCACACTTGACTCAGAAAAGGCTTTTTTCAAACTGCATAATAGCTAGGCGTGGTGGCACACTCCTGTAATCCCAGCACTGAGGAGGCTGAGGCAGGAGGATTGCTGCAAGTTCAAGACCAGCCTGGGTTGCATAGTGATTTAAAGGCCAGACTGAACTACATAGTGAGACCCTGTCTCAAAACAAAACAACAAAAACCCTGCCTAACAAATCCATATGGAAACACCTCAGCAACTTATCCAGGCACTTTTTTCTGATCTGAGATCTTATATTGTCAACCTCCAGCTGTAGCCTTAGTGGTCCTGAGAAGGTAAACTCATTTGTATGTAAAGTAAGTAAAATCCTAATCTGAGGAAGAAATCAGAAACAGAACCAGAATTAGACAAAAGAGAAAAGAACAGAATCAGAATAAAGAGATAATGAAGAAGCAAATTTTGGCCCTTGGAATTCAACTTTTGTAGTATTTTTTCCATTTTTGTTTTTGTAAAAGAGTAAAATATCAGTCCTGTAATCAATATAATATTATGAGCCAGCTTTTTAACACATGGGACGCATTCGAGGGGACATATGACACAAAAATGCCAACAACGTTTAATTGTTTGGGAGAAACCAATTCCCTACCTTAATATGCTTTGATGCATTATATATCTAAGTAGTTGACTATTTTCAAGAAATGGCTATTGGTTTAAATATTAATGCACTGGGTGTTGTTTTTATTTTTTGGATGATTTCTAGATAGAGAGATTTGTTTCTCCGATTTTCCCTGGGGAGATTAAACTTGAAAGGACCTGGAGGATGAGAAGCCACATTGGGTCTGGGCATTACATGACTATTTGAAAGACGGGAGCTACGACACTGAATGTTGATTCTCTTGCTGAAGGGCCAAGCTAAGTCCAGGCTGAGTCACAAACACACTTGAGCTCCACAAGCAAATCAGCCTCACTTTGACCTTGGCAATTATGCCCAAGACCCAAGACACACCAGCTCTGGACAACATGCCTTCAGATTTCATCTATGTACACCAAGGAGATGTGCATTTACTCTCATATCTTTCTAGACCGCAATATAATTCTTCCTCTAGTCAATTCCCAATTCCCAGGGCAATGCCTCATGCATCTGAGAGTCCCACATGCTAACACAGAACACACAGTGAGTTCCTGTCATCATCCCACACCACCCTATACCTCAACACTCAATGATCAGACCAAGCTCAGCATCTCCCAGAGAGCAGTGCACGGTGCTGAGTGACTGGGTCCCCACTAGTGCCTGCTGCTACCCCTGCTGGTACCCTTACCTCATCAACATTCATCTTGTTTCTCAAACTTGCTGTCATCTTTGGATAAACACTCATCCTCACAACAAAACAGTTTGTTTTCAGTTTAATTTAAAAATGGTGCTTATCAGCTGGGTGGGGTGGCACATGCCTGTAATCCCACCACTTGGGAGGCTGAGGCAGGAGGATCACTGTGAGTTCCAGGCCAGCCTCAGCTACATAGTGAGTTCAAGGCCAGTCTGAACTGCATAGTGAGACCCTGTTTCAAAAAAAAAAAAAACCCCAAAAACACAAAAACAAAAATGGTGCTAATATTTGTTGTGTATCCCAAAAACCTACTGCACTTTATTATACCATTCCACCCAGGAACCCTGAGGCCAATCCTCCCCGTGCCCATGAGGGTCAGGCCTGTGCTGTCTTGCAACGGCAGACAGAAACACCGAGACGACCCCCAGGATTTGGAGGCAGATTTATTTAATGTCAGATGGGCACTGACAAGGAATCAATTATCCTTCCAAATGTCAGGCCCCAAAGGCTCAGGGAGGGAGGTTTCTATGGGGTTGTAAATGGGAGGCAGAGTGGCTGGCTGTCTTTAATAGTTCTTACAATATGTATCATAGTGACCAGCTATGCATCACAGTGACCAGCCATTTCTAGGAGACAGTAGTAACAGGAACTATAACAGGAACTATTACCTGGGCAACTAAGAAACTGAAGATATACTGGCTAGTGGGTCCATTTGCTGTTATACTCTTTCCTGCAAGCCCTTTCTCTGATCACCTCCCAGCCTTTCCACTGGCGGGGCCCTTGGGTTCCTGCCACTGTCACTTGTCCTGTTGGACTGTATTTATCCCAGTGATCTAACCATGATCTTAGCCAGCACGGGGGCAGAGACTGACACCTTAGGGCCTTTGGCTGCTTGAAAATATGGAACTCCCAACCCAGGCCAAACCAGGCTTCTCGGTCAGTCTTTGAATTCGCTTGCAACCAGGTCACGAGGTTGACTCTAAACAAGTCAGGTTCAAGGCCACCACCTGGTGGAGCGAAACCCAGGGGCAGCCTGTGCAGACCTCAGGGTCACAGGATCTCCACCGGGTCTTGAGATTGTCTTTAATGTCTGACAATGCCTGAGGGGTGAATTATAGTTTTAGAGAAAATCCGAACTCCAGTCTTGGCGGGTGTAGGCATTTTGCATGCTCTCCCAGGGTTACTTGCTGACCTGTCCTCACTTCTGATCCTTCTGCCCTGGCCAAAGGGAAACTGCAAGATGCAGTAGGAAGGGCTATGGTGCCTCCTGGTGCCTATGTCAGGGATGGTATATAGCTGTCCTCCAGGTCCAAGCAGCTGCGGATATGCTGGTGGAGCTGGGATCAGACAGATATTCTCAACTCAACAGATATTCTCAAACCAACTTCAGGGTACAGCACCTGCCTGTCAAGCGTGAGGTCCTGAGTTTGATTCCTGATATCCTCCACCTGAAAAAGAACAAAAGGAAAAACAAAAGTAGACTGTATAACAGCTCAGTTTTATGAAAGCATATTTAGGGTTGAGGATGACTCAGCAGATGAGCGCTTGCCTAACCTACTGCAGGCCCTGTGTTCAGTCCCCAGCAAGGGTAAGACATTCATGAAAATGACGCCATCAGTATTTAAAATATGTACATGTTCCTGCATTGCTTGAATTGTGTTTAATAACCATGTATAATTTCGTAAAAGATGAGCATAACTTAAAAATAGATGGGAAGAAAATTATTACAAAGATGTTAATATTCATTAAATCCAGGGATGGAAATATGGATGAGTGGCTATCTTCTTCTTCACGTAGTTTTGCTATTTTTTAATTTAAAGAATAATGGGTAACGAGAATAGAATAGATATGGAAGGGGTATGGGGGAAGTAAGAAGAAAATGTAAAGGGGAGGAGAAAACACACTTCTAGAGAGAATTTTGTTTAAATTGAAGATTTCTGGAGAGCCGTTCCTGCGATAAGGATATCGGGGAGCCAGGTAGATGCAAGGATAGTTGGGACAGTTTTATGTCTCTCTACATTTCCTCCTTTTGGTGTTTCAAACAAATATGCAAAGTTACATTTCTTTCCAAGATCTGTACCATTTGTGGTTCTCTTCTATGAGTTAGGACCAGTGACTGTGAGCAAGATTTTGGAGCCAGGTTGCCTTAGGTACAAAGTCCTACTGTACTTTCAAACCCCATTTCACAGGTGAGTGACTCAGCAGTGGTTTCTCATGAGCAGGATGTTGATATGACATTGACCTAAAACAGGTGAACACAGGTGCAGTTCATGGGCTCTGCCTAGCACATGGCACCCTGCAGGTACTCGCTGAGCAGTAGCGCTAATATTCTGGGGACAACACTGCACAAGGGAGGATGTGATAAAATCCAATTTTAATTCAGTTCCATCAGTGATACTTTTCAGTGGCTGAGGACACTCCCAGGGAGAGTGAATTAATCCTCTCAGCCCAGCAGTGATTTCTAAGGCTGAGAGACCCCAGGAAACCCTCTCCACCTACAGCGGGTTTGGGGAGCCTCAGGGAACAAGCAACAGAATTCATTCTATCTGGGAAGATCTGGGAGCTTCAGCTCATTCAGAGGGAAATACAGATTCAAATCTTGCTTCAGAACTGCCCTAATAACATCTTCATAGTTTTACAGTGGAAAACATTTCTACCTGGAGGGGAAGAAAATGTTCTTTCCTCACCCATCCTCAGGTCATGGCTGAGGCATCTGTAACAAAGGACATCAACAAGGGAAAGGCAAACGCATTCATTTAACACAAGCTTTTCAGGACAGGAGCCTGCAGGAGGAAGTGAATCCTGGGAGAAGCAGCTGAGTGAGGGTTTTCTGACATTAGCTGTGATGAAGAATGGCCAGTCGAGGAGGAATGAGACAGGGCAGAAGTGCACGATCTCCTAGTGAAAACCTGTGGCAACTTAGCAAGGCCAGCTCCACCCTGCCCTGTGTCCCTGTCTTCAGAGGTGAGAGTGCTCCTTTCCTCTGGGTACAGGGGACCCCTCTCACCTGAGGGTCTTAGGACCTGCTTCAGGGGACAAGGAGGGGGAAGAGACAGAGACTTTCTCCTTCTGCTGTTTGCTCAAATTGCTTCAGCTGAACATCTTCACTATACCGAGGTGTCCTGTTTTGAAGTTAGTGTGTCCTGAGCCCCATCCTACACAGGATACAAAACTCAGACTGTAAAAATGTCGATGCAAAATACGAACGATGAGTTTTAAATTTGTATATGTACAAGGGAATGAGTTTTTATTCACATTACATTTTTCTCAGAGTTACATGTGTTCCAAGCTTGTTGTAAAAAATAAGACTCTCTTCATCCCCTCCTAGATTTCTTCTCTATGGATAGCAAATTTCGGCCAAGTAACCCATTATTCGCCTACCTCTGCACCTCTAAATGTTGGTATTCGTGTTTTTCCATCTCAGACTCCGGCTTGCAAGAGAGGGTGGAGTGTGCGCTTCCCTTCCTGCCAGTCCCCTCCGCTGCCTTAGCTTCCCAGCGCTAGCGAACCAAGGGGCCCCACTTCGTCCCTCTGAGCCAAGGGAAACTGCAAGACCGAACGCCAGGCAAGCACCTTGCGGCTTCCCAGAAAATCCTGTTTGGGGGCAGATGCACACAGGTTGGGAACCTGCAAAGGAAGAAGCTGTGGCCGCTGGAACCCCGAGGCTCCCTCTCCCATTGCTGCTGTCTCTCTTCTCTGCTCTCCTGTGTCCCCTCCTCCTCAGCCTTCATCCCCTCCTCTCTCCTTCGCGCTCCCCGTCCCCTCCCTCTGGGCCAGCGGTGCCCGGCGCCCTCGGGGCTGCGCTCGCCTCCCCCTCGCCGGGGACCCGGGCGCCGCGCCGCGGGCTGCAGGACTGGGCCGTTCCGCTTTCTGCAGCGCTTCGGACGAGGAACCCGATCCCTGGAGCCAGTTCCCAAGCTCTTCAAGGGCGGCCGTCAGCGTGGCAGTGGAGACCTCAGAGCTAGGAATTCGGAATGAAATCCGAATGTAAAGAGCCAGCAAGAAACGTGCAGGATACAATAAACCGCCTGAATAAAATACAGTACTGCGAACTCAGGGCTCCAGCCACGGACTCAAACAGACTCCGTCCCCAAGCGCTGAGCTCACGCCGGCGCGATTTCTCCGATTCCAACTTTCCTTACCCCAAGACAGTTAGTGCAATTGCGAAGAGTCCGAGGTGAGAGACACCGCGGGGTGCGGGATTTATGGTCGCCTTTTCCGCGCCCTGGGAAGCTTCGCCCTGAGGCCCGAGGGTCACCTGCCGACTGGGCGGCGCTGGCCGAGTCGCTGGGCCCCTGGGCGGACGGGTCGGGACCCCTGATGTCAGTGAGGTCAGGCGGGGCGAGGGAAGTGATGTGTAGGCAAATTCTGCGTGGACGCGGACTCACCAAGGACCTGGTTTCCTGCCGCAGACTCCTGGACCAGGAGCGAGAGGACGCAGGGACCTGGAGAGCCCGAGCCTGCGCAGCTCCTATCCGTGGACCTAAACCTTCCTGTCTCCTACAACAAGATGTGAGGGCAGAATCCAGGTCCCACTTTCTTTTTTGTGTTTTTTTTGTTTGTTTGTTTGTTTGTTTGTTTGTTTTTTTAGTTCAACCTCCACCCACAGGTTCCCAGGACAGGGGAACTTCAATCCTCCAATTGTCAAACATCCTGGGCGATACATTTCAGAGGCGGTCGGAGCCTAGAGCCCTGTGTTGGCCATTACTGGGCCAAATCGCGCTTGTACTCTGAAAGAAAATTATCGTAAGCTCAACTAAACGGAAAGGTCCCACCGAGATTTGAACTCGGATTGCTGGACTCAGAGTCCAGAGTGCTCACCATTACACCATGGAACCCACATGAATGTGTGGGATATCATCACAGCTAGGGAAAGACATTTTGCCATCCAGCATGCACACCAATTAACCCTGGGTATATCATTTCACCTCACAAAATGAGGTCACATCCACTTTGGGATCAAGGCAGGGAAGGACTGCTACAAGCATCCATTACAAACCAAGCGCTCTCACTCACTTTACCACACTTCCCTGTCCTTAAATGTCTGCAAACCACAGGGTCATTGCCCTTTTCCTGCCCTTCACACTTATTCCGCTGCCCACGCAGGCCCCGGGATCCTCAGGGCAGAACTTGGAACTCCTGGCTTCCTTGGTTGCATGGCATCTACTACATTCCTTGCATCATACCTGTACTGGGTAAAAACCTGTCAGCCATGAAGGAAGAACTTTTTTTTTTGTATGTTTGCTTGGAGTGCTACTGATCATGAATATGTTTGTTGAATGAAAATAAAAAGCAATCAACCATGTTTAATCTTTACATAAAACACTCAAGACAGACCATAAAACAGTGCTGTGACTCAAATCCATTCCATGCTGATCTGGCCAACAGCCAGGGCTCTGACACGGAGACACTGTTTTCTGAGAGTTGATCACCTTGACTCCATCCCAATGCATCTTTTATAACTCAAAATCACACAGTTACAAAAAAAAAAAAAATACAACTGTGTATGATGACACACACTGAGGGTCCCAGCATTATTCTTAGGAAGTTGAGGCAGGAGGGGTGGCAAGTTCAAGCCCAGCCTGGGCAATTTAGTGACTTAGGAAGATGCTGTCTATAAACAAACACATAGCTCAGATATTTTAGAAAGGGATGAGCTTCAGTTTGGTGCAAAGTGCCTGTGTTCAATTCTGAACACCAGAGAAAAAAAGTACGTGTGTCCTGCTTCCCAAGAATAGGTTGCCAGGTTATAGCGAGTCTGTGTCCGAATTCTCTTAGGATGATACAGTTTGGTTTGTTTTTTGTATGGGGAATTGAACTCAGAACCTTGTGCTTGCCAGGCAGGCATTGTGCTGCTGAGCTATAACACTGGCCCTACAGGTTTTATGTATATAAAACACTGCCATGCGAAATAGTTACATAGATCTCCAGGTAACCTTAGATTGTTAAAGATAAACGTGAGCACTTTAAAATTTTAGAAAGAGAATTTGAGCATTCAGTGATTCATAAATCAGCCTGACCGAAAGCAGCTCAGCACACTGCAGGTAGGGGGAAGAACAGCTGAAATGAACATAAAACTCACTCTCGGAGGTGAGAAGGCAGTGGGTCTAGAAGACTTTTAGATTTGGGCTTGAAGAGTATTTTCTTGGTTGCATGTTGATGTCTCTGGCGTGACATCTGGAATATAGGTCCACTCTTCGAGTGGCCCTTACATTAAGTTCAAGGGTTGTCCTCTAACTTTTTACATCAGAAGTTCAGTTCCAGCCTGTAAGGCTTCAGGAACAGGGCAAATTCTAGATACCAAAATTCCAAGGACCACAAAAAAGACTAAAATCCTATATATATATATAGGTGTGCCATAGTTTTCTATGGAAATGTAAATTTTTCCTCTAAAGTTACACCCACTTTTATTACAGATAATCACAGTAAAACTAATTTATTTGGAAGATAGGACCGGTTCCCTTACATGTGTCCTGATTATTTACCTAAGTGCAACAAGAACACGGATGAGCTCCCTAGGCTCTTTGGAAGTCAGCTTTGTTGGAACTTTTAAAATAAGGAAACCAGATGAGGCTTTGAAAGCCTCTCCTGCCTAGCAAGCCAAGCCTAGACAAGCCAATCCAAGCCAAGCACTTGCCATCCGATTTTGCCTATAATACCTATCGATTTAGGTGAATGCCTCTCTTCTCAAAATTGTCTTTCTTTCCTGGGCCTTCCTTTCGTGAAGCTGCGACTCTTAACGCCCGTTACAAGGCCCAGCTTGAACCAGGAAGCTTTATTGGCTCTCTAAAGTGAACTTTAATTGTTTCAAACTGTCCAGTCGTAGGTGATGTGATGAACGCATTGGAAAAAATGTTCTCGTCAAGTCAGGGAATGGAACCAATTTTTCCAATGCTAGCCAACTTCAAATAGAAGAGGTTTGTGTTGAATTTCTGGCAATACTTTTATTGTCATGAAAACAAGAGTAGTCCTGAATAGTATCCACATTCTGGAGATAGTGCAGCAAGAAAAAAAAATTATTTCATCTTTCTTCACAAAGGTCTACTTTACAAAATTGCTGTAAGCTACAGATAGCATCATCTCTTTATCTGAAGGTTTCCTTAGATTTTGAAAATAAAACCTGAGAACAAGCAACATCTCAAACAAAAGAACACAAAAAACAATTCTTCATCAGGTCATTCAGTCCCATAGAATTAATACTTGTTTCACTTTTATTGTTTTGTATTGCTTTGTTTTGATTTGATTTTTCTTTTTATGAGACAGTCTGGCCTTGAGCTCATTATGTAGCCCAGGTTGACCTTCAATTTAAGGTAATCATCTTGCTTTAGCCTCCCAAATGCTGAGACTACAGGCATGCACCACCATGCCCAGCAATTAATTATCGCTTCACTTGTTGTTTGGTTAACAGATTTATGAACCAATCTGTTTCTTCATGAGAGTTCTGGAAAATTCTTACCAAGTCTGATTGTATGATGTTGAAGTTAGAAGCCTCTACCTGTCAGTGCTGTCCATAAACCTGCTAGGAGATGAAATAGTTTAGGATCATAGTTATTTGCAAAAGGAATTAGGAAGGCAATGTAGTAAAACAGTGAATTATCTGTGGAAGACAAGAAACGTGGTTAAAAGGGCCATAATAAAAGATCTAATTGCAGCCCATTACAATAATAATGAAAAGTAAAAAGGAAATTTTGTTGGACATACAAGATCTTTAACACGATGATTTAAGAATACCTCAAATATCACGTTTTAACATAATCACTGAACTTATGACTGACAATGTTCTTGCAGAACATAGCAGGTTTCTAGGAGCGGCCTGAAGTTTTGGGACTTGGGTCAATAACCTATACACACATATAAATATAATGCAAAGAATATGAACTATTTTTGGGTTCGAGGCTCAGCTGCCTGGCCTTGTGCGTGCCCGATGCTTCCCCAGCCCACACATCATTTCTTATTTGACAACGCTTCCCGTGCAAATTTAACAGATGAAATAAGCATCATTACAGTGAAATCTCTGTTTTTACAAGGAGAAAGAATAAGTTCTTTTGAGATAGTACGGGGGCTCTCTGGGACTTCCAAAAAGATTTAATTTAGAAATTAAAACACAAAACAAAACAAAACTTAGCAGGGCGTGGTAGTGCATGTGCCCGGCACTCTGGGAGGCTGAGGCAAGAGCATCACAAGTTAGAGCCATGCCTGGACAGCTCAGTGACTAAGCAAAAACCTGTCTGAAAAAGCAAAAAAGGGGCTAGGGAAGTAGCTCAGCGGGAAGGAATATGATAAAAAAAGAAAAAGAAAAAGATCTGGGGTTAGGTCCAGGATGGTGGTTGCTTTGGAGGAGGTGTGGTGGGCATTGACTGCAAAGAGCTCCAGGATTTTCTGTGCCGAAGGACGTTTTCTGTCACTTGACCTAGGACATGGTTCCTTTTTGTCAAAATTCCTCAGGCCGTGCACTGAAGATTTGTGTACTTTCGCCTGTGAATTGATTACACCTCAGTCACTTACTGTAGTCAATTGTTAGTTGTGGGATATGGTCAGGTTTCCACATGTGTATATATCAGATCGTATTAAAATACCTAGATGGTAGTCAGGAGGACAGCAAGTTCGAGCTCAGTCTGGGCAAATTAGCGACTTAGGGAGATCCTGTCTTTAAAAAAAAGGGTTGGAGAGGGAGCTCAGTGTGTGAAGGCCTTGGGTCCATCCCCCAAGCCAACAGAAAAACCACCACCACCACCACCAAAAACCCACTGAAACGGTGGAGTGTGAAGTCTCACCTCGTCTCGGTTCTCATTTGTACTCAAAACGTCCCACGGTTGTTGGCAATATCTGTGCCGGGAACACGGGAAAGACCACACCATTCCCCTAGTGGAAGACAGCCAGGCGGCAGATCGAGAGGCAGCACCTCGCTTTACGGATCTTGCATTCGGCTCAGACACGGCAGGAATCCACCTCGAGCCCAGGACTCCGGACCTACAGAACCTACTCAGTTCTGCACCGAGTCGCAGGGGAAGAGCACACCGACCGGGAGGTTGGGATGCGAGGTGAAAGAAAAGGCGGGACATGCTCAGGGACACCGCGGTGACTCGGATTCCAGCCGAGCTTGCTGCAGCCACAGCGCAGAGTAGTAACCACTCGAGGATCACGGCGAGCCACGGGAGAGGTCACAGCAGCCTCACTGTCTGTCAAGTTACTAATGGACTCTGTTCACTCTTGCACCCTCTCTCGTTTTGTCTCTCCTGTCCTTCTCCAACCATTACGACAACAAACATTTCTCCTCTCCGGAGGACGCGGCCCCGAAGGATGCGCGGGTCTCTGCGATCTCAGGCCCGGGTGGCTCCGGGCCGCAGCCCACACCTCCTCGGCCCCCTCCTCCCCGCCCACGGGAGCCGCCGGCGCCCCAGTCGCGCGCCAGGTGCGCGGTGACCTTCCTCGCTCCCCACTCCCCCTGGTACCGAGCACCCATCTCAAGGAAAGGCACCATCCCTTTACTTAACCCCTCGGATTTCGTCCTCGGGGTTCTTCACAGGAATACAACTTAAAGAGGACTCTAGATTGATGCAACGCGTCCCAACTGAGCTCCCCGCTGAGGGCTGGGCCCACTTTTCGGCGCGGGACCCGAAACGACATCTCCACGCCCGCTGCCCTCGTGGAGACCCGAGCCGGAAACAGGAATCCGACGGTGGCAGCGGCAGCTTCCCAGCGGCTGGGGCGGGCGGCCAGGCGGGGAGGACAGGCTCCTGTGCGGGAGGAGCCACCACCAAAGCCTGCAGGCGCCTTCTCCGTGCGGGCTTCCCAAGCCCCGCGCGGCCAAGGCCCCTCGGCTGCCTCGTGCCTTTGGAATCCGCCCACGCCCGGGTTTCCAATCTGACCGACACCACGATTCGCCGCTCGGGGGTTCTCTGACTTCTCTGGGCTTGGGAATTTGCACAGAGGTGCCCTTAAGGCCCGGCAGCCCAGGACGCCGGCTTGTGGTCGAGGAGGCAATGTGTGCTCCCTCCCGGAAGTCGGAGCCAGGCTCGTCTCTGTGGCGCAATCGGTTAGCGCGTTCGGCTGTTAACCGAAAGGTTGGTGGTTCGAGCCCACCCAGGGACGCCACGTACTATTTTAGTTCCTGCCTGCTTGCTGCTCGACTGCGTCCTTTATCTTCCCAAACTACACTGCTACTCCTCAGCATTCAAGAACAAAACATGTGCCAAATGCCTTCGTCCTGACTTCTGGTCAACCAGGCCTTTACACTCTGCTCAAAGGACACATCCCTCCGCAACACGTGGCCGCCTCTGCGCCACAGAGATCAAAGGAACATGTTTGGATGTCAAATCTTGTGGGGTTTTTTTGGACGTCAAATCTTTAGCCCTCCCTCTCGAACCTTGGAAGAGAAAGGGAAACTGTCCCCTCTTCAAATGTGATGTGAGCCCAACAGGAGTAGCCTATCCTCATGGGGTGTGTGTGTGTGTGTGTGTGTGTGTGTGTGTGTGTGCTTGGATTTGGTGATTACTCCAGCAATCATCCTGCCACTAGTGAGATCATCAGCATAACGACCTTTTTTATTATTTTTCAAGAACATCTTTCTTCCCTAGTTTCTGCATTACTTAGCCCTTTTGCAAATGCCTTTTGAAATTAGCCTTGTTGCGCCGTCTTCTAATCACAAACGCTGCTGCAATCATCATTCTTGTACACATATTTCAGGTCCTTTGTGCAGACATTTCTACGGCGTAGACAACTGGCTGTGCAAATGCTGCACTGTGCTGCTTGTATAATGCTTCTCTGTGAGTTAAGTCTGCACGTTTGTCTTCCGCCTGAGCGGCGCTAAATCATCGTACAATGTATTTCTCAATTTTATCAGTGTCCCTTCCTTCATTAACTTCCTGCACAACCGACTTACTCTTTAGGTTCCTGTCTGTGATCCTCTAAGAAGGGCGGTGCTGCCGACAACAGAAGGCCTCAGTGGACCCGGCTCCAGATCTTTTGTCCCCTGATTTGGACAGCTGAACTTCCAAGACAGCTTAACGTCCTCCCATAGCTGTACAGTGCGTGCTCTCTGTGGTGACCTAGTCACTAGGACCCAGGCAAGACAGGTCAGAGTGACCTCTTTGATAGCTGTCTGCCCAGCCACTTCTCCTGGGGGAGGAAATCCTGGAGAGTTCTGGTCTCTTTTTCCTCCTCTCCTCCCCTCCTCTCCTAATACATCTTGGTTCGGCATTTATAGGATCTGATGGAGACCATCTAATGCCATCGCTTCCTCCTACACAATGGTGACTTGGCCTCCAGGTAACCGTCTCTATATTAGTGCTATATAGCACTCTCTATTAGTGTTTGTCTCTATGTTAGTGTTTGACAGAAGTGACAAAGCCGAGGTCCTTAAAAATTAGCCCATCTGAGACATGTCATTGGAACCAATGGAATCCTACACCTTGTACAGATCCGGTCCCTTAGAGGTACCGGCTGAAGTTCCCTCGGTTCTTCTGTTGAATCTCAGGGGCAGTATTTGAGCTCCTCGGCTTTTACAATAACTAAGCATACTTACTAACCAGTCACTGTCTCACTATGCCCTTTCTGTGTGGTGATTTTCTTCCATCAGTGGCATCGCTGTTAGTTTCCACTTCTGATGTCATAAAATGAACACGTGGAGACGATATCTGTTGGATGGAGGTTATCAGGGAACAGTTGCCTAGTTTTTCTCTGTTTTTGTTTCTGGTACTAGGGACTAAATCCTGAGCCTTGGCACTGAGGTACATACCAATCCCTTTATTTTATTTTGTTTTGTTTTATTTTATTTTATGTAGAGACAGAGGCTTGCTAGGTCACTAAATCGCCCAGTCTGGACTTGAACTCGTGATCCTCCTGCCTCAGTTTCCCACAGTGCTGTCATTATAGGTGCCTGCCATCGAGCTAGGCCCATTCCCTATTTTGAGGTGCATGAGATTGAATCTAGCCTGTGAGTCTTTCTTGGCTTGCCTAGTATGCGGAGGAATCTCCTATTTCCTGGTATTTGAGAGTGCAGCAAAAGAAAAACTTTCTGTCTTGTCTTTATATTATAGTACTTGAGTAAAATCCTACGGCTCCAAGAGTTGTCAACTTCTGCAAGAGGGGAATATCTGCAATACAAATGATCTGGGTACACGGTCGTTTAGCTTCAGATCCGGAAATTCTCAATCTCTTTCACCTATCGCCCAAATCTCCATAAACTGACAGGTATGATGAGTCTGGAAACCAAGAAGGTCTTTCCTGTGGAGCCCATCTGTCCTCTTCCCACCTGGAACACAGTTGCGCAACAGGTTGATTTGCGAGCCAAGAAACCAACCAGCCTCAACGGTGCACCTGGAGCTCGATCGAAGACACGTGGGATAAGGGTCACGCCTCTACTAACTGAGATGGTCGGGTCCAAAAGGAGCCCCTCCGCGGGTGACTCCTCTGGAGAGTCCCATGAGCCGGTTCAGAGACCGGGAACCGGAGGGACTGGGCGCCTCACCTCCTCACCCGCCGAGAGCCAAGGCGGCGCCTTCTGACCCGGAACCCGAGGCACCCAGGAAAAGAGTGCTTGTGCTGGGCTGCGGCGCCCACAGCGCTAGAGCCGCCCTAGGGCCGAACGCCGGTCCGTTTCCTGATGGCCTGGCCTCGGAGCGCAGAGCACGGAGCAGGCAAGAAGTGAGAGGTGCTGAAGGATGGGGTAATAGCTACGACCAGCACGACTGGAGCTGGAAGAAACCTTTCCAGGGTCCGCTACTCGCCCGACAAACTTGGGCTTTCAGCACAGTCTGCTGAGATATCAAGTGTGGGTCGTGGCAGGTCCCTGGTGATCTAGTGGCTAGGATTTGGCGCTTTCACCGCCGTGGCCCGGGTTCGATTCCCGGCCAGGGAAGCTGTTTTGCCCCATCTGCCACCCCGAACCTGGTGATAGTCTCCCTGCTACTACCTTCATCACACAACCTCCCTTTCAGATCTTCCAGCTAAACCGCCTAGTATCTTGGTTCCAGCCACTTCCTTGGGGAAAAGGAATCGGAACAAAAACAGTTGCAAGGTTCGTAAATCTGTATATTCCTCACATATGCTCGTCGCCTGCCCGTTTCCCGACTTCTTTCCCTCGCCCTCTGCCAGACATCTCAAGACCCTTCCGCTGCACTGCTCTTGCTCCTCCCCTTTGGCAGTGTCTCTCCAATCAGTGTCTTCAGAACCCTTCCAGGAAGACCAGGGGAAGGTTTGTCTTCCCAAGGACTCTCTCTTGGCCCCTCAGGAACGCAACACGCATTGTGGCCAGACCCTTAGAGAAGGTAGAGGTGGAGGTTTCTTGGCTTTCTCCCGACCTCCCAGGCCAGGGGCGCCCACGCTGGTCTGAACGCGATGAGCTTGTCATCCTGCACAC
Organism: Erethizon dorsatum; assembly: GCA_028451465.1. Lineage (NCBI taxonomy): Eukaryota > Metazoa > Chordata > Mammalia > Rodentia > Erethizontidae > Erethizon > Erethizon dorsatum. The sequence continues at coordinate 73,952,641 of CM051829.1, read as the reverse complement.
GCCCACTGCCTTCCCAGCTCCTCCTGGTCGCTCTGGTGGACAACTGGGGCTTGGGTCAGCCTGACTTCCGGAAAGACCCAGGCAAGGGAAACCCTTCTGGGAAGGGCAGCGGCCCCTTGTTTCTGCCAGACTGCGTGTGCCCTGCGGGGGCCTTCGCGGGCTCTGATCCCTTCACGGAAGCTGGAGAACCATTGCATGTGGCTGGCGAGGTGAGAGAGAGGGCATGTGGAGAGTTGATCAAAGGAAAGGAAGGGGAAGGTTCTCGAGAGCTTTGCAGAGTGCTGAGGGTAACTGCTGTCGGAGGTGGCCCTGTGATAACAGATCTTAGACTCCGCCGGTCTTGGCCTTAACCTGGTCTCTGGTCAGTGTGAATTCAAGCACACAGAAGCATCCTGGTTCGTGGCGCGTCTTCAAGTGTTCCTCTCCACGCAGTCATACAGCAACTCAGGCCACGGATGCTATTGGTGGGAATCCTGAGGACTGCGGACTCCTTTAGCAGATGTCGGCAAGCGCACCGTCACGCTATCGCCTTCAGAAGTCCGAAAGCCGAAGCACTGTTCGCTCCAGGAACTAAGCAGCCTTACTGGAGGCCTGATGTTTTCCCAAGGGGCTCTTGGTTATCATCTGCCTTCTACAGTTTTCTGTGCCTGTGAAGGAACTGAAGTTGGTAAATTTGGTTCAAATTTATAAGGAATGTGGATATTTTATTCCAAACTAAGCATAATACTTACACAGAACAATTAAACTAAAAGAGATCAAGGCAGACTGGGGTGCCCAAAATACTTGGCCCAGAAGACTTCACAGACCAGGCTTCTGATGTATATGCCACAAAATAACATTCTGACCCCGTGCAACTTGTTTACACACTGACAGCTATAGTCGGCATTACTATGGGACATTCCAATCCTGCAGGTTGCCCCCAGGGTCATCTCATCCATGGCTCCTTTCTTTCCCCAACAAGTTCTTGCCCCCCTTCTCAGAATTATTTTATGTATAGCCTTTAAAGGACACATTATTTTATTCATTATTGGGGAACCAATCGAGAGCCCTCTTCCCTCTGAGCTAGCTACATTCCTGGCCCTCTTTGCCTGTCTTCTTTTCCTCCTCCTCCTCCTCCTCCTCCTTCTCCTCCTCCTCCTCGTCTTCTTCTTTTAATGTTAAGACGGGGTCTTGGTAAGTTGCTCAGGCATGGATTGAATTTGCAGTTCTCCTGCCCCAGCTTCCCAGACTGCTGAGAGTACAGGCGTGCACCACCAGCTAAGCTTTCCACTCCCTTCCTTACAAGACAGCTTGCTACACTACCAACACCAATACAAATTCCTGACACAGGAGTCACGTAATCACACTCTCCACTTGTGATCTTTGTCCTTAAAACTTGTTCGAGTCTGAGAGTCCCCTGGGCACGTTTCTGCATGTCTGAAATCTGCATTTACTACACTGCAACTATTATTAGGTCAAGTGAACTCTCTTAGTGTTTAAAAAACTTTTCATCTCATTTTCTCTTAGGGATCTGCACTTACAAAAACTATATAGGCAGGATGCAAGTTAATGGAGACGTTCCATCAGTGTATCACCTGAGCTATTGGAGTCCGTTGATCATTCACCTGCACTGCATCATTGGCGGCGCACCTTATTTAATATCCAGTGATGCAGTAACCTTGTAGCAGAGCAGAGTTCCTGGAGTCTCCATAGCCACAGCTGGGAGCATACCCTTTGTTGCCAGCATACACAGGAAACAATGTGTAACTCCCAGGCCTGCTACCCACCTGCTTCTGGAAAAAAGATGTCACCAGCTCTAATTCCACCTGGTCCGAATTTGCTCTGATAACAGCCAGAATGACAGAGAATTGCCAGAGTTTTTAGGGGACTGGCTGTGCTTGTGTCAGATTTACTTTGTGTCACAAGTCTATGGTCAAATCTGAAACACAGTCAGTAAACAAGCCTCTGTCAATATCACAGACACAACACACACACACACACATACACAATACAAGGTGAGATTATATATCCGCTACATAAAATGTAGAATGTTTCCCAGGTACACGCATGTTGGTGCATGATCATTACACCATTCTTTTTATGGCCGAATAATATTCCATCGTGGAGATGTTGTACGTTTCCCTATCCATTCATCCATTAATAGATATTTGAGATGTTTCCATATTTGGCTATGTCCCAGTCTTTGTGTCACATAGGTTTTCAGTTCTCAGCTGTATACTTAGGAGTGGATTGCTGAGGCATATTGCAGCTATTTTTCTAACTTTTAAAAAAACTGCCAACCTGCCTTCCACAGCAGCTGCACCAATTTGTATTTCCCACTGGCAAGGTATGAGGGTTCCACCACTTGTTGTTGTCTAATTTGTCTCAAATTTGTGTTTGATAGTGATCTAAGAGGTGTGAAGTGTTGTTTCATTGCGGTTCTTCTTCTTTTTTTGTTGTTTGTTTGCAGTACTAGAGATTGAACCCAGGGCCTTCTCACTGAGCAACATCCCTAGTCTGGCCCCCTTTTCTGATTTTTGTATTTTGAAACAGAATCTCCCTAAGTCACAGAGATAATGGGATGGGCTTGAACTGAACCATCCTCCACCTCAGCCTTCCAGAAACAGCCCAGCGCCACCACGCTTAGCCATCACTGTGGTTATGACTTGCATTTCCCTGATGGCTAGCGATGTTAGCCGGGTGCTTTCTGGCCATTTCAAAACCTTCTTTTATACATCTGAAAAAAAATTTTTTTCACTTACAAATTGGATTATGTGCCTTGTAATTACTGTGCTGTAATAGATCTTCACGCATTCTGCATATACCAGTCTCTTATCAGATTTGCAGGTATTTTCTCTCATCCTGTGGGGTGTCTCTTCACTTTCATGATCATACATTTGGATGCGCAGAGGTTTTTAATTTTGATCAAGAGCTGTTTATCCATTTGTCGATTCGTCTGTGACATTGGTATTATGCCTAAGAAGACCATGAAGATGTATGAGGTATGGTGAAAACGTACGGGGAATAGTTAATGAAAAAATTATTATAGTAAAAGACATATTGCCATCCATCCCCCTCAAACTACTCACTGTCACTTCCAATACATGTTTCGTTTTGTTTTCTTAGCTGAGACAGGGTCTCACTATGCAGTTCAGGCTGGCCTTGAACTCACTTTGTAGCCCAGGCTGGCAGTGATCCTCCTGCCTCAGCCTCCCAAGGGATGGGGTTACAGGGGTGCGCCACCACACCCCGTCTGTTCTTTCTGAAGCAGTTCTGGAAGTCCTCTTCTGTCAGTTTCTTTAGCTTTGCTGTGATGGCTACCTCGATGTGCTGAACCTATTCAAAATGTTTACTCTTCACGGTCCTTTTGACTTTGGTGCAGAGCCAGAAGTTGCATAGCGCCAGATCCGGTGCATAAGGTGCATGAGGATACACCATAACGTTTGTACAGCTTTCCTGTTGGATGGCACTTGGCAACAGCATTCGCCACATTTCTGATCACACCTCGTAAAGACACTCAAAAAGGAAGACTTCCAGCACTGCTTCAGAAAATGGCAAGAAGGATGGGATAAGTGTGTCCAAGTGAGGGGGAGTACTCTGAGGGAAATGAATGGCAATGTGTCTTTCCTATAAAAAGCTTTTAAAATTTAAAAAGTCACTATTTGTCCACCCTGTATACATCCCTGGTTTATTTTGAGTATTCCAGTGGTTACATTTAGGCATACGATGCATATTGGTTTAATTTCCTTATCTGGTGTAAGGCAAGGTTCCGACTGGATTCTCTTGCATGTAGATATGGAGTTGCCCATGCAGCACCTGTTGGAGAGAAGATTCCTTTCCCCATGGAATTGTCGTGGCGCCCTTGTTGAAAAACCAAGCGATTGTAAGCATAGAACTCATTTCTGGGCTCTCAGTTCCATCCCATTGATACATATGTTCAGCCTTATGCCAGAACCACCGTGATCCTGATTACTGTAGATTTCCAGTGAGTTGTGGAATCAGATAGTATTAGTTCCCTAAAATAGTGGTTTTTCAAGATTTTTTTCTTTTTTTGCCTGTTTTGGACCTCTGGCATTTCAAGATCAATTTAAGGATCATCTTGTCCATTCCTGTCCTCAATTTGATAGGTACAGCACTGAATCTGCAGGCCATTTGGGGGCCCACTGTGATCTTAACCATATTTAGTCTTCCTACCCACGAAGAGGAGATGTCTTCCCATACATTTCCATCTTTTTTGTAATTTTTTTTTATTTTAGAATGTTTTGTATTTGTTACCACAGGTTTCTACTTCTTTCTCTAAGTTCATTCCTAAGCCCTCTGTTTTATTTTTCCAAAGTCCTGTAAGTGGAATTGTTGGTTTTGTTCTTGGATTGTTCAATGCCAGTGCCGAGAGATACCACCGATTTCTGCAGATTGATCTGGGATCCTGCCAGCCTTCCTGAACGCAGCTGTTTTATATATATTTTGGGAGGGAGTCCTTAAAGATCAAAAAATCTACACACAAATACATTTTACTTCTTCTTTTAAAGTGTGGTTGTCTTCTACTCCTTCTTCTTGCCTCACACCCAGCTAAAACCTCCATTATAACGTTGAACAGGAAGGGTCAGATGAAACTACATAGCACCCACCACCTACAACCATAGACCAGACCACTAAAAAAGAGCAACAGAATACCCACTGTTATTAAGGGTTTTGTTTGTTTGAGACAGGGTCTTGCTATGACCTTCAGGCTGGCCTTAAACTCGCGGCGATCCTTCTGTCTCAGCGTCCCAACTGCTGGGATTACAGCCGTGCACAACCATGCCTGGCCCACTGTACCAGGCTAACTGTAGGCAAAAGAATGAAAGTCAAAATAATACTATTAAACAAACGCATATCAGATACCGTGCCCTGCATCTGTTTTCTGCTGCAGCAGCGTTTTGGGGTCTTTGACGAGTGAGTTCCAAAGTGTGAATATTCTACCACTGATGGAAAAGTGGTTATGCCTAGTAACCATTAATAACACGGTGGCTATGGTATTGGTGGCTATAGTATTGTCCTCTGGGTCTTTTCTCAGCCTTGTGTGTTCATTTCTGTTAAGCAAAAGCCTTGTAATGGAATTGCTGACTTGTGTATCAGGTGTATTTTTATTTTTTTTTTATTTTTTTTTCAGGTGTATTTTTAATTTCATGAGAAGCTAGCAAACAGTTTTCCAGAATGAGTGCACCATCTTACTCTGTGACCAGCAATAAGAGATACAGTTGCCCAAATTTTTGAGGTTTTCACTGTCTGTAATGTGTTTCCCATTCTGGTGGGTGGGTGTCATGGCGTGTGTCTAGATGTCCCACCAAAGCCTCGTGTGGTCATAGGTAGGACTTTTCAGAGGTGGCTGGATCTAGAGTGTGTGATGCTGGGATTGATTCATGGTGCGATGCCAGGATTAAGGGTGCCCAACCCTGGGTGTGACTGCTACCCACCCTAAGTGCAGGTAGCCTGGACAGAATATAAGGGACAGAAGGCACAGGCAGCTATCTATTATAAATACCCCCTACCTTTGTTCCACTGTGCTGGTTCCAGAGGATGACGTGGGGGGCAATAACACAGAGGCCAGGGGTTGCAAGGCTGGACAGGTTTGGGAATAGACCCCAGGCTTGTGTGAGGGCTCCGAACCAGGCACTCCCAATCTAATACCTTCCATTCCAGACCTCTAGATCCAACGTCATCGGTTCCTACTTCTCTGCTATGTTTCACTTGCCTGGCTCAGGGCTCGCCCCCTCTGGCCCTGCCACCCATGCAACCGGGAAAGACACACACCTCTTCTATCTTGACAAGCCAGCCTGCCCCACCTTCATGACCCCAGATGTGGGCTTCAGGGGACACGTACCTGGGACTTGCTCACCGTGCACCGGCTCACCTCCAGCAAGGCCCGGCTCCTGGCAAGTGCCCAGTAATGACGGTGAATGAAAGAATTCTAATGCAGGATTCTGAGGCAGATCGAGAACCTGAATTGACTTCAGACATCAAGCTGTTAGTGCTTAGAGCCATTCCAATAATGCGAAGTGTGAAAAGTTTTGCAAAGGCTGCATGCTTCAGAACGTGTATTCTGAGAGCTACTTTAGAACCAGCTGTCTGTCTGGATTCTGGCAAAGTCTACAGGGCACCATGTGGAATGGAAGGACCTCCCGACCCTGTAGGGTACCAGCACCTCAGCTTGTGGGACTCGGCACACAGAGACGAAGGTAAACCCAGAAAGCTGAAGAAGGGGAGACCCAAGTCAGTAAGACCGGACGGAGTTTGAGGGAGCGAAGAACAGATGAACCCAGACACATGGATGCAGGTCGATATGGGAGGCATGAGTGGGGCAGATATGTCAGAAATGGGGATGTGGTGTGTCAAAGTCCGTGAGTTCCGCTTTCCTCATGAAGTTCAACGGGGCGAGAAAGACAAGCACTCTAAGGGGCCAGGTGTGCATAAGATGTGTTGTCTTGCGCAGGATTTTGTGGCTCCAGAGATTTGTGTCAAGTGCGATAACGCTGGCAGAAACAAATACTGAGAAAGAATAATAGAGAGACAGTTATCAGCATCCCTTGTAAGGTAGGGGGAATGGTCATTAGATTGTTTGCATTCAACAAAGGCAAAACACAGTTCATAAAGAGAAAGAAGAGGACCCAATGTCTGGGACCAGAGACTTTCCCCCTCTTTCTGGATAAGCTGCTGGCACGAAGCAAGGGGGATTACTCCAGCCAGTCTTCTCTGGAGCCTATCCACCAGATCGCCACAGAAAACACTCAAAGTTATCGGGAGACTTTTAAGCAGCTCGGCAGTTTAGATGCCAAACATAAGCAGCGGCGTATGTGTGGGTAACGTCCAGCGTGCCTTTCTCTCAAATCTCCCCTCTCCCGTCATTAGAACCCCAGGTAGACGTATGAAATGCATGTTGTGCCAGCGAGAGTAGGGAAAAAGGCCTGCCACTGAGTTGGAAAGACACAGTGGAGTAGTAATCGTCCTACCCCCCGATGAAGTCAAACTAAGACCTCACAAAGATACCTTCAGCTTCTGGCAAAAGAGGAGTAACAGAAATCTGAGTTACTCTCTCCTGCCTGAAACCTCCCCTCCCCCCAAGAAAAAGCATCTGACAGAACAGGTGAAATGACAGTTTCCTATCGTTTCTGTCACACTAGAACCGAGGCAGCCAAGAACAGCAACGCCTGAGAGAAGAGAATCCAACAGGGCGAGCCCTCCCATTGCCTGGGCTCACTGCCCGCAGACAGATCCCAGCTCAGCACCAGGAGGGGACCCGAGGATGACTGGATTGGAGAGCGAGGCAGCCAGAGTTCACAGGACAAGCTCCCGTGATGGGAAAGATGGACAGAAAGAAAATCCAGAGATATGGAAAGAGTCACCACCGCGTAGAGCAGAGAATGACCAGCATTAGCGTGGGAAAACAAAGAAACCAAAACAGATCTGCCTGCCCTGCGGTCAAGAAAAGAAAGCACTGAACGCTTTTACAGAGTAGTAGCCGGTGGTCACCCGTGACACGAGATGATCAGAAAATGGCGCCCTTTGCTACCCCACAGCGCTCATGCCCGAGGGGAGTCGAACTACCGACCTCTCGAGGAGGAACCAAGGCACTAACCGCTAGCGCCACAGAAACTCGCGGGTCTGTCACCCTCAACCCTCTGAGGAACAGGCGCTAATGCGACGCTAGATGGAGCCACCACTCGTGCAAGTTGAACGTGCAGGCTCCAAAGTTTCCGAGAAATGGAGAAGCGGAGCCCAAGCCTCACGCTCGCCACAGCCAAAGCCTCAGCTGCAACCACAGGCTCCGAGGCAGGGGAGAGGCAAAGCCGGCCGAAGGCGGAAGGCAGGAAGGCGGGTGGAGGGAGGCCGTTCTGCTGCCCTTCTAGCTTCTGAATCCCTCTCTCAGTGCACAGGTTTCTACCGCGAGGAACACGACGCGGAGTCTGGCTCCCAGGCTCGGAGCCTGCATAGTCGTCCTGCAAAAAGCAGGCAACGGACTGCAGCTGTACTAGGCTCCCTCTGACCATAGGAAGAATTTCACTCTCGCGTCTCTGTGGTGCAATCGGTTAGCGCTTTCGGCTGTTAACCGAAAGGTTGGTGGTTCGAGTCCACCCAGGGACGAGTGGGGAAGCTGCAGGTGTCAGGCATGATTTTGTCAGTTTACATGCAAAGTGCATTTGTGTTTTTCCTGATAATATCTCTCTGAAACTCAATGAGACCTACCGTCCTATCTTGCTGCTCACAGAGAGGCTAAATTAGCAGTCCGCTCCTTGGCAACTTGACACTCATGCCCACTCTTTATAACCACACTCCAAAGCCAACCTCTTTCTAACATGAGGACACAGCTGCGCGTAGGTACACGATGCGAAGTCCTGCACTGATATGTTCACTCTTCTAGATCTCTTTACACGCTATAAATAAATACTAAAAAAGTAAACTTCATAAGGAATAGGAAAGAAGAAAAAAATGATTCCATGTATTTTGTTTTGTTTGGGTGTATATGTGTGTATATACCCAAATAAAATAAAATAAAATAAAATAAAAATAAAATAAAATAAAATGAGGACGACATACTCTTAACTGGTGCATGCTTGTTTCTGCAACTGGATTCATGCTTGTGTCTGTTAATTGGTAACTACCTTCTTGCACCACTCACTCCACATTCCTTTTGCCCTCCTCAAGCACCACAGCTGGTTGTGGTTCTTTGCCTGGTGGGAGAACATACATCTTCATTTTTGGGGCAGGGGAAGCCTTGAGACAGGGTCTCACTTTGTAGTTCAGGCTGACCCTGAGCTCACTAGGCTGGCCTCCAACTCGGGGTGATCCTCCTGCCTCAGCCTCCCAAGAGCTGGGATTACAGGTGCAGCCTCCCAATGCAAGATTTAACCACACCCACTTACATCTTCATTGTTTTAGAGAAAGATAACTTTTCTCAAAGAGGCTTTTCCTACCAAAGATATCCAAAGTAAAGCTATTGTTTTGGATATAGGAGAAATATAACTTCCAACGTATTGGATAGCAAGCGTGCCGAGTTTGTGGTCTCACACCATGGAGGGATGAAGCTGAGAACCAAAGGGGGAAGTTAGAAGTTTTAGTGGAAATAAGAGGAAGAGGGATTTCCAGGAGGGGTCCTGAATGGGTGGTCCACGAGGCCCTTTGTCAGGGGTAATTCATACAGCAAAATCACAGTGGGGATACAACATGGGTCTCACTACAATCAATCTAGGACCACAGGCAAAGCTGCTTAGCTAACAGTGACCCAAAAGGGAAACGAGTCACCTAGCAAAGGTACACGGGAAGAACAAAAGCATTTTGGGGAAGAGAGGGGAGTACGCATCCAGATGTTCTGGTCACCCAACCTATGTCCCTGATGCCTGTCTGGGCCCACTGGACCCAGTGGTGCTAATTACAGTGTAATCTCAAATTGCCACTTCTCTCTAGGGAGGGACGCACACCTTGCTATTGCTTTTCCATCCCGAGTCTTTGTTCTCTTTAGATTTGTCTCCAGCCATGATCCTGTTGTCTTTATTTTTTGTGTGCTGACTACCTTGAGGGCCCAATCCTTCTCTGACTGTATATTAATTTCTATGTATCTTAGCTGCCTATAGAATTTTGTTCTGTGCTTCTGTGGACTGAACCCAGGGTCTCCCACATGCAAAGCAAGTGCTCTACCACTGAGCTACATCCCAGATCCTAAATTAAAGGGTTTATAGGAAACGTGTAGAAGACAAAGCTATAAATATCAAAATATCTAACCCGATCACACATTCGACTTGGAAGAAATGCTCTTTATAACTTAATAACAAATCCCTATAGAAAACACCAGAAATTCATCCAAGCCCTTCCTTTCTGATCTAAGATCTTCAGCTGTCGACCTCCAAGGGTTGCATTAGTGTCCTGAGAAGATGACCTGATTTGTAGGTAAGTAAAATTCTAATCCAGGAAAGAAATCAGAAATAGAACCAGAACAAGAAGGAAGGGAAAACAACAGACTCAAAATAGAAGCAACAAAGAAACAAGTTTTGGTCCATAGGATTAATCTTTTGCAGTTTTTTGTTCTGTGTTTTTGCTTTGTTTTTTAATATGTGGGTACCAGGAGTCAAACTCAGGACCTCAGGCTTGCCAGGCAGGTGCTTATGCCACTGAACTATATCACCAGCCCTGTTCTGTTTTATTTGCATGAGAGAATAAAGGATGAGCCCTGCAATCATTGTAACAATGTCATGTGCCTGCTTTTTAACATACATAAAAACATTAGAAGGGATATGTGATTTAAAAGCTAAATAATGCCTGGCATCAATGTCTAATGGTTTGGGAAAAACCAATTCCCTACTTTACTAAGCTTCGATGTATTGGGTGTATACGAAGTAGGATATTTGCAAGAAATATTGATGGTTGAAACATTGAAAGGTTTTTCTTTTAGTGAAGTTCATCTAGTGGAGAGGGTTTTTCCCCAATTTTCTCTGGGGAGATGAAGCTGAAAAGAAGGACCTGGAGTGCTGCTGAAGATGCTGTGTCTGGGAGTCATTTTGCTATTTTGAAAGTGAGGAGCTGAGACACGTAATCTTGCTTTTCTCCCTGAGAGGTTACTTGTCTTGCTGGGGAGTTACTATGACTTTTTGAAGGACAGGAGCTGTGACACTGAATATTGGTCCTCTTGCTGAGGAGCCAAGCTAAGTCCAGGCCGAGTCACAAACACACTTGAGCTCCATGAGCAAATCAGCCTTCACACTGACCTTGCAAACTTTGGCCCCGTGTGCCCAGATCCAAGACACACCGGCTCTGGCCAACACTACTGCAGATTTCATGTATGGACATCAGCAAGCTGTGCATTTGTTCCCAAACCTCTTCCTAAGCCCCAACACGACTGTTCCTCTAGTCAGTTTCCAATTCCCAGGGCAACGCCTCGTGCCTCTGAGGGTCCCATGTGCTGAGGAGGAACACAGCAGTGAGTTCCTGTCATCGTCCCACGCCACCCTGTACCTCAACACTCAACGATCAGACCAAGCTCAGCATCTCCCAGAGAGCAGTGCACGGTGCTGAGTGGGACTGGGTTCCCACTAGCGCCCTGCTGCTAACCCCTGCTGGTACCCTTACCTCGTCCACGTCCCTCCATGACGCCCAGGCTGCATTTTGTGAATCATCCTTGGGTAAACAGTCATCCTCATGACAGAACAGATTGTTTCCAGCAGGGGGAAAAAAAGCAAGTTTTAGGCAGTGGTGCTTCAATGTGCAGGTACTGCAAAAGCACAGCCCATGGGCTGCCTGAAATGTAAAGTGTTTCCGCCCGGTTTTCGAACCGGGGACCTTTCGCGTGTGAGGCGAACGTGATAACCACTACACTACGGAAACCTACAAGTTCCTTGCTGTAGAGGTGTCCCAGAAAATGTCGCATCTGCCGCCTCCCACTGTCAGTTTCCCAGGGACGGAAATTCACAGCAGATGACCAAGATCACGTGCATGATGAGAAGCCCTGTTGACAGTAGGTGTCTGTCGTTACAATGTGATGACAGTGGCCCCTTACCATCCAAATCTACAATTCCATTCTAGTGAGGAGAAAAGGATCACGCAAATGGCAAGCCAGGGACAAGCTACCAGGTTCTCGCCCGGTACAGCTCAGAGTTTTCGAGGTCATCAAACACAAGGAAAGTCTGAGAAAGCGTGACAGTCAGAAGGAGTCCTAAGGACAGCAGGACAACTGGTGCAATGGAGTGACTTTGATGGGATCCGGAACTGGATACGAATACTAGGGAAAAACCAGGAAATCTTCATAAAGTACGGACTTTGTGTAATGGTGTAATGTGTGCATGACTTGGACTAATGCACCATCCTATTGTAAGATGCCAAGCGGAAGGAGAAAGTGTGCTTGGGATATGTGGAAATTCTCCCTACTCGCTACTGAACTGTTCGATAAATATAAATGTATGTTATGTAAAAAGCTGAAAGAAAATTACGAAGAAATTGAAAGTTCATAAGTCACAGGAGGAGGGTCTTTTCACAAACGAGGAGATTTTCATGGTCACAAGGTGAGAGAGGAGTCTCCACAGCACTGCTGACCCAGGAAACACGACTTAAAATACCGTGATAAACTATTACACATCCGCCAGAATGTGGGAGTGTTTAAGGGCAGTGAAAAGCCTCTTACTCACACGAATTTGAACAACCATGTGTCTTGTTGCTGCTCACAGAGTAAGGCAGTGCATCCGTTCTGGAAAACTGTCTGGCAGCTTCTCGTGAAATTAAAAGTACACCTGCTCCATGACACATTAAGTCCATGTCCAGGTCTAGACTCAAACAATAAAAAATGAATGCACAAGGCCACAGAAAGTCCCACAGGAGAATCCTCAGAGCCGTCTTATACTGAGGGGCTACTGGTTCAATCCAGTTCTCCATCACCGGCGGCCACGCACACATTGGCGTCACACTCATCGCTGACAACACCAGAACGCTGAAACTGGCAAAAATAGATGCATCACAAAAACATTATGTGTGTT